>SMJT01000061.1:274172-353022 GCA_004349715.1 Crucihimalaya himalaica | reverse complement strand
GTTTAGTATCATACAAAAGCCTTCCCTGGATTTAGCTTTGGAGCTCTTCATAAAAGTCGGAGTAAATTGAGTTAGCTTTCCAACGGAGGTAGTTTCAGAACATTTGGATATATGGTTCAAGAGTTATGGCCAATTTAGTGAAGGCATGTCGAGCGAGCCGAGCGGTTCAAAACCGATTTCCATAACCGATCGCTTATTAGGCTGAGGAACGCATCTTGATCGTACACGAGCGGTTTTGAAACCGCTCGACAAGACCGATCACGAGCTTAAAACGATTCTCCGGCGCGTTTGAAACCGCTCGCCAAAACCGCTCGCGGACCCTCCCCTGTTTTCTCCACTTGCGAACTCACTACCTTAAAAAGCCAATTTTTTGTGCAACAAAGGAGCACGCCATTATCATCATTGACCTGAGTTTTCTCTTCACTTTCCTCTCTAGTTCTTATGTTTTTATGCTTTTAAAACCTTGATTTACTCTTATGTATTGAAGATTTCTCATTCTATTTATAAATTCTGAATTATGTCTTCTATTTCTTGCATTCCTACGGTTTTATTTTCTTGATTTGAGCATGTGTGAGTAAATCTCTTTTGGATGGTTGGTTTTGTGAATTTAGGTGTTTGTTGCTTGATTTGTGATGTTTAGTGTTTGATTAGTTTTTTCTCACATATAGATTGTTCTTAAAGCTAGAAATGACTTCGAAAGAGAGTTTTCTATATGCATGATCGATTCTCACCCGGAAGGTGTTGAGAATCGATCCACTATCTATGTGTGCGTTTCTATTCCTTAACCAACGGGAGTTAGTTTTAAAGGAAGATTTTATGACAAATATGAATTAGTGTTCATTGTTTGCTAATCGTTTGGTTGCATTCGGAAGTCTAGCTAACCAAATCGGTTTGCAAAAAGGATTAGTACCACGGGAGGGACTATGTGTGCGTTTCTATTCCTTAACCAACGGGAGTTGAGTTTTAAGGAAGATTTGATGACAAATATGAATTAGTGTTCATTGTTTGCTAATCGTTTGGTTGCATTCGGAAGTCTAGCTAACCAAATCGGTTTGCAAAAGGATTAGTACCACGGGAGTGGACTAATCTAGTTAAGTGATTCATGTCATAAGTTGAAGCATAATCATTTGTTGAATTTGTCATTCATTGAAGCATCATTCATTCTTTATCGTTTGCCATTCCAACCGTCCATTCTTTTAGCATTTGAAATCAACCGCTTAAGTCGTTAGTTTGCTTTGCATTGCTTGTTTTATTTAAATTTACAATTGTGTTTTATGTTTCTTGCTATTTTAATGTCTTTTCCTTAAGTTGTTTAGTTTTCTTGTTTCTTATTCGCTTATTTAATCATCGTATATTTAGTTCCTTGTTTATTTACTTTTAGTTACGACATAAAAACTCAAAAACATCAATCGTTTAGCTCGATTAGTTTCTTGCATTCCTAGTGTTGTTATCTTTCCTTCCCTGTGGATTCGATACCTTAAGTGCTGCATACGACATACCTTTAGGATTGAGGTATTAGAGCATAATAGGTTTAATTGTGCACAAGAGCCATAAAACTCTTGCAATCAGGTGGTGCTTTATGTTGCTATATTCCTAATATATATAGTCATACGTAAAACCATAATCGTATTAGGTTTGATTAATGGGCTAAAGCCTAATCAACTTCTCTTTTTCTTTTAATCTCACGTGCACCAATATATATATCATATAATAAACATTTTATTCTAAGTGCACAAATATATATATATATATATATATATCTCATATATATTATATTATAATTAAATCCAACATATCATCATCCAATCTGCTTATGCTAAGGTTTGTGTGACCCTATAGAATCGCATAATATTGGTAATGAACTTCCAGAATCATTGATTATAAGATGTTTCTAGCAAAAAGTTATAATCATCTAATATTATTCGATTATCGAGATACAATTTAAACTAGAGTAAGTACAAATGATTCCAAGACATTCCCAACTCATATTAATAACTCAAGAAAATGACAACGTTTAGCTTTGGGTGATTTTGTGGCGATAGGGTTATCAAGCTTCCTTCCTTTTCACAGCGCCGCCTCGGCCGCTTCCGCCTCTGTTTAGGAAGCATGGCAGCACAATGCGAACAGAGTGACTTTCCTCAGTCGATCAATACATCCAAATTCGTCTCAGCTCCTTCCTGCGTTAATATTGTTCAAAACAAACAAATCATGGCCAAGTATGATATTCAACTCAATGTCCGTGACGGCGAAAGCTCAGTAGTAGTTCCTTTAGATGTGTATGAGGACGTTCCTTTGTGGGAAGATTTTGTGGTTGGGAGATTCTTAGCAGAGGCGCCTCATGTAGCAAAACAAGATTTGGTCATTGGGAGACAAGTATCAAAAAATTGATGTTCACGTTATAAACAACTTTGTAGTTCGCTTCAAGATTTCAAACTTGGTACTCCGATCTCGTGTTCTACATAGAGGTATGTGGAATATAGCGAATATCCCCATGGTTGTATCCAAATGGTCACCAGTCACGGAAGATGCTGAACCGAAGGTGAAGTCGGTTCTGTTTTGGGTACATCTTAAGAAGGTTCCAACTAGTATGTTTTCATGGAAAGGACTAAGCTTTCTTACAAGTGATGTCAGTGTTTCGATTTGTTTACACCTGGATACGACAACATGCACAAACGAAGCGGTGGCAATGGTCTTTGTTAAAGCAGACTTGACAAAAGATCTTCCTAAAGTAATAAATTTTCAGCTCAAAGAAACCATAGAAGGAGATGTTGAATTCCACTACCCGTGGATGCCCAAAAAGTGCTCTACTTGTAATTAGTGGGGCCATCTTCACACAGTCTGCATGAATAAAACTTCAGTTGAAGTTGCTGAGATTGTGTTCGAAGAGAGTGAAGCAGAGGAGATTAGGTCAGCTGCAACTGAAAGTGTTGTTGAGGCAATTGCGACTACATCAACACAGAGTGAAATGGATGAGAATGCTGCATCAGAGAGTGCCATTTGCGGTACTAGAATGACCTGGGGAAGAAGGTGAAATTTTAAATGAGGACCAAGCTGAAGCGGAGGAGATTGAAGAAACTATGGTCTTGGCTACTACTCCGGCGATTCAACCCCAATGCCAAAGGCAAGAGTCTCTTAATTCAACCTTACGAGCTTCTTCGCCAAGAGGTTCCAAAAAGGACCACCAATTTCTGTCAACATCCGTCTATCAAAGAACAAAAGCATAACCTAGTGTTGTGGGGAAGAAGAGCTCCACCAACAAAACATTAATGTCTTATTTCTTTTGGAACATTCGAGGTCTGAATAAATCTACTAAGAATTACATTGTCATAAGTTGGAATCAAGATCCCTTTATGGCATTTGGTTGTATTTTAAAAACGGGGGTTTGGGAAAACAAATTAGAGAGGACAGTTTACTAGGTTTTTCTAGGTTGGTCTTTCCTCTCTAATTATAAATTTAACGGCTTAGGCCGTATATGGGTGGTATGGAAGGAGGGGATTCACCTCACACCAGTTTTTAAAACCGGACAAATCATCACCTGTTCTGTTTTACTAGCTCACAAGAGTGATGAGTTTTTCTGCTCCTTCATGTTTACTTCAAATTTTTTGGATGAAAGAGGATCACTTTTGGAGGACCTTAAAGTTCACCATGACTCACCGATGTTCAAGAATTAGCCATTGATTGTTTATGGAGATTTTAATGAAATTCTTTTTGGTTCTATCAACTGGTACAAGGGCATTCCAAGAAGCGGTTGCTCATTGTTCTCTTATAGATTTGGGGTTTAACGGTCCGACATTCACATGGTGTAAGAAGCGCGATGTAGGCTTGATATGCGAGAAATTGGACCAGGTTTTGGTGAACGACCAATGGCTACAAGCTTTTCCGAGATCGCTTAGCTTCTTTGGGCAGGAGGTTGCTCGGATCACCTGCGCTGTCAAATTCGAATAGAGCCAAAGGTTTTGCACACTCGCAAAAGGAGTCGTTTAAGTTCATGAATGTGGTTGCCGAGTCTTCGGAATTTAAGTCATTAGTGGATTCCTTTTGAGCTAAAATAGATGATTTGTTCCATTCTAAGTCAGCTTTATTTCGTCTCTCCAAAAAGTTAAAGAATTTAAAGCCCAAGCTAATGTCCCTATAGTGTAGTACAATGGGAGATATCTCGCGTCGGATGAAAGAGGCTCATGATGATTTATGCTCAGAACATAATGCTACTCTCTTGAATATAACGGTGAATGCAATGATGGATGAAAATGAAGCCCAAAGGAAATGGGAGGTTTTGGTGGATGCTGAGGAGATTTTTAAAGCAAAAAACATAGCTACATTGGATGAAAGTTGAGGATAAAAACAATAAGGGGTTTCACCGAGCAACTACTATTAGAAAAGCAAAAAGTACTATCCGGAAAATTCATTGCTCAGACAGTACGGTTGCGAATGCAGTGGATGATATCGAATCAGAAGCTGAATCTTATCTCATGGAATTCCTTAATTGTTCTCCATCAGATTTTGTGGGAGCTTTGGCGGACTCCCTTCGTGACATACTTAACTTTAGTTGATGGCAGACAGATCAACAATGATTAACTCGAGAAGTCACTAAGGATGAGATTAGATGTGTTGTTTTCTCTATGCCAAATGACCAATCCCCGGGACGGATATACAAGTGAGTATTATAAAGGAGCATGGCCATTTCTTGGAAAGGACTTTACGGTTGCAATTCAATCCTTTTTTCAGGTTTGGTTTTCTTCCAAAGGGCATCAACTCTACAATATTGGCTTTAATTCCTAAGAAAGAAAATCATCAACAAATGAAAGACTACAGGGTAATATCGAAGTTATCTACAAAGTGATATCAAAGATCCTAGCCAACCGTCTCAAGGAAATTCTTCCTAAATTTGTTGCTCCAAATCAATCCGCTTTTGTTCAAAACCGTTTGCTCATAAAAAAATCTGCTGCTGGCCTCTGAATTAGTTAAAGACTATCACAAACCAACAGTATCCACGCGTACTCAAGATTGACATTGCAAAAGCTTTTAACTCGGTGCAATGGTCTTTCTTGGAAAACACATTACTGACTTTGCGGTTGCCTTCGATTTTTGTTCATTGGATTCATCTTTGCATCTCCACTACTTCTTTCCCAGTTCAGATTAATGGAGAACTAGTTGGATACTTCAGATCTAAGGTAAGGGTGTGCTTTAACCCCTTACTTGTTTATCATCACAAAACTTTGGTAATTACCACCCGAAATGCAAAGTTATTTTGCTCACTCACTTATGCTTTGTGAATCATCTTATGGTCTTCACGCATGGACGGATTAGATATATGGAAGGACTTATCTCGGTGTTTGATGATTTTGGGGAAATCTCGAGCTTAAAGATCAGTTTAGAGAAATCTACGGCTTATTTAACTGGAGTAACAGAGCGATGTCGAGCTGACGTGGTAGCTTGGTTTCCCTTTTCTGTTGACCAATCACCTGTGCGTTATCTCGGGCTACCATTGATGACAAAGAGAAAGTCCCACACGGATTATACGCCACTATTGGAACCAATAAGATTAAAGATTCAGTCATGGACTGCTTGTTTCTTATCATTTTCCTGGAGACTTCAGCTCATTAGTTCGATCCTCATGAGCATCACAAAATTCTGGCTTCTAGCGTTTAGACTCCCACAAAGCTTATCAATGAAACCAATCGCATATGTTCTGCTTACTTGTGGTCGGGGCCGGTACAGTCCACTACAAAAGCCAAGTTGGCTTGGAAAGATGTTTGGAAGCCAAAGGTGGAAGGCGGTCTTGGTTTGAAATCTTTGAAAGATGTGAACATAGTCTCCGTATTTAATCTAATCTGGAGGATACTATTGGAGAAGGTGTCACTATGGGTATAATGGATCTATCGTCAGCTTATTCGGCAAGACTTTTGGTGGTACGTCAGAAAAAATACTTCATTGGGTTCATGGATTTGGCGCAAACTATTAAAATATAGGGGATTGGCTAAGACATTTCATGTGGTGGAAGTTCAGAGTGGGACTCAAACATATTATTGGTTTCATAATTAGAGTGCGCTTGGTCCTTACAAAGTAGGCTCACAACAATTCATTGATCTGGGGATCTCCACTCGTGACAGTGTTGCCAATGTGTTGGCCACTCATAGGAGGCATAGACTTGTTTTGCCCATACTCCTCTGAAATACGGACTGCTCTTGCCAAAAAAGTGCTCACAACCCAATTCATGTTGCTTTGGGACTACCTCAGTGGACTTATCTCCTCTTGGGTAGATTCAGGTAAAAAAATACTTAGGATTTTGTGTATATTGAATAGTTTGGATAGATTTTAATACAAATTTTTTGATTTTTGGGTACTAGTGTAAACCCGCACCCGATCCAAACAAGAACCAAAAAACCCAAAAATTTAAATACTCGAACGGGTATTTAACTTCAAAACCCAAAAACCCAAACACGAATTCGAATGGGTACCCGAACATTTCTGAAATATAAATACATACTTATAATTACTTAAGATATCTGGGGATTTAAGGTATTTTGGATATTTTCAGATATTTTAGTTACTTTTGGATAGATTCAGGTAAAAATATTTGAATTTTTGAGTATTTAGAGTAATTTGGCTAGATTTTGATACAAAGTTTCCAATTTTTGGGTATTTGGGTAAATCTAAATCCGAACCGAAAAACCTGAAATTTTAAAATACTCAAACATGTCCTAATTTTCAAAATCCAGAAATCCGATCTGAATCTGAACGAATACATACTTATAGTAACTCAAGTGCCCAAAATATTAAGTTTTTTCCAGTTTTTTTTTATATTTTTTGGTATTTTAGTTACTTTTGGGTAGATTCAGGTAAACATACTTAGGATATTTGTGTATTTTCGAATAGTTTAAATAGATTTTGATACAAAATTTCCAATGTTTGGGTACTTAGGTAAACCGGTACCCGACTCCAACCGAAAAACTCAAAATTTTAAAATGTCCAAACAGGTCCTCAACTTCAAAACCCGAAAACCCATTCTGAATGGGTACGCGAACATTTCCGAAATATAAATACATACTTGTAATAGCTCATCCAAAATATTTACGTTTTTTGTGTAATTTGGTTATTTTTGGGTATTTTAGTTTTTTTTTGGGTGGATTCAGGTAAAAGTACTCGGGTTTTTTCTACTTTTGGGTAGATTTAGTTAAAATACCCGGGATTTTTTTAGGTATGTTTAGGGTAGTTTGGATAGATTTTGATACAAAATTTCAGATTTTTAGGTACTTGAGTAAAGCCGAACACATCACAAAAAAAAAAACCCGAAACTTTAAAATACCCAAAAAGGTCCTAAACTTGAAGACCCAAAATCCAAAAGTCGATCCGAATCCGAATAGGTACCCGAACGTACCCGAAATATAAGTATAAACTTATAATAACTCAAGTGCCCAAAATATTCTGGAGCTTTTGGGTATTTTGGATATTTTTGGGTATTTTTGTTAATTTTGGCTAGATTCATGTAAAGATACTCGGAGTTTTTGGGTATTTTCGAGTAGTGTGGATAGATTTTTATACAAAATTTCAGATTTTCGGGTACTTGGGTAAACCCGAACCCTACTTGAAATTTTTTAAATACTCAAACAAACAGATCCTAAAATTCTAATACTCGAATTCCCAAACCAAAATTTGGTGCATTTGGATTGTTAAGTGGAATGGTTTTTGTGCAATTTGTGTGTTTTGGGGTTCTCTAAATGTCTTCAGCTTGAATAATTTACCCTTGCTAGGGAAGTTCTGAGAGAGAGTAAATTCATCACTATGGGGAAGCATACCTTGCTTCTCAACCCATCAACAAGATTGCCCCTGCTTCCACTTGTTCATTCCTTCTCAACAATATTAGCTTGGTTTCCAATAACGATGTATGGGACGGGAAGATAACCAAGCCCACCAGAAGAAACAGGAGCTGGAAATGTCTCAGTTGCTGAAACTTTTGCCGCCCATTTCTTTGGCAAAGATCATACACAAAACAACTACTGGAAAATTAAATAGTCTCATAGATGGCAACAAATAGAGACATAAATGATATTATTTGAGACAGAATTGTAAAGGCGCACCTTCAATTTGTGAATAGATTAGTCAGCGGCAATCTTGGTATCTCTCATGACCTGATAGACAACTAGAAATAACAAAGCCATTTGTTAACTATTGAACCATATATTACTTCTACTGATAAATATACTTCAAAGAGTACATAACTTTCTTTACCACCTTGATAAAACGTCACAAGGTTCTCTTTTCCTCATCACAAGATAATAAATGAGCTTGACGCCAAAAGAGGTTTGAAAAAAAGGCATCTCATAGAGCAGAACACATAATCATAAGTCTCGAATGGAAGATATGTAAGAGTTTGAAAGCGGTCTGTGAGTTTTGGGATATATTCTCCAATTATATGAAACGCTTTAAAAAACTTGAAACTCGAAACAAAGATCGGAGGGAAAGAAAATGGATTATGAATAATATATGAGTGTTTACCATGTTCCTGAGATCTTTAGGTAGCGCCAGAACTGCAAAATACTTTTGCCACCGGAAAATGATAGCTTAGGAGCTATCAAATAAGTCTTAAACAACCTGGAAGATATGAAGTCAAAAAGTCAAAAAAAAAATATTAGAAAGTTTTGTCCAAATTAGGAAAAAGTTTTTTTTTATCTTATCTATGTTATGTTTATAGCGGGCAAGAATCATGTGAGTAGCATTTCATGTAGAGCACATCTCTGATCAATCTTACCATATAATGACGTTGGAATCCCTAATCCTGGGAAACTTTCATGGAAGGGTTCGACCTATCCTACATCAGAAGGATCATCAAGATCAAACTTGGCTAAAAGTTCACCAACCCGTCAAGAAAACAATGGATGGGTTAATAAATTTCTACAAAATTGTAGGAAACTAACTTTTGATTAACAGCAGAGCGATTTTTCACTTGCATGGCTTGTCCATTAGAGTTTGAAATGGATAACTCTTGACGCATATGAAAGAAGTGGCATGCACATCTTCATGATCTCAACTTTCGCATAGGGCGTATCAGCATCAACAATGTCGTTGTCTGTAGTAAACAAATGTTTTTATCAAAGAGAAGACAGGTTCCTACGGCTTGTCCTACGCATATATCGCATGACATTTACCATTTAACTGAAACGAAAGTAAAAACCAACCAAGGGGGAGAAATTCTCAAATTCAGTTAATATGCAGGAGAGATTCTCTAATACCACCTAACAACGTGACACATGTATCTTTATGTTTGTAGTATGGAACCAAAGCAGAGGGCTTTCATGTATCAACAGATCTCCATCCCATAGAGCGAGTATCTCTGATACAACTTCTGAATTGTTCATTCCTAGCCTGTAGCTTCCTTATCCACCCCGGACAACATCGATCTAACACAGTTATGTTCTTGCTAGTGAGCCTTGGTAACTACACCTTTTGTGCTTTGACACTATACACATACCGTATGTTTACTTCCTACAATATTCAAAGACACTTGAGAATGCATAAGAGATATATGCTGCAATATGGGAAGAAAATGTAAGCTACAACATCAATACGAGCAACACAAAAGAGAGCGCTGATATTAGAGTATCTTTGAAGGAATTTTCCCTTCTGAAGATATAACGTAATTTAATACCACAGAAGGACTAGTCACAGATGCTATATGAAGAAATAGAACATCTACTCACAATATAACTTTTCAAGACAAATAGATATCTGGGAAAAAGGGAGAGCGAGATACCATAACCAGATTTTGAAGTGTTAAATATTTCTTTTTTAAAAGTTTGAAATTCTTTAAACACAAGGTTGCATTCATTGTAAAAAGGTTTTTTGCTTAAATCAATTAACATTCATTCAAAAAAATATTGGTTAAATAAAATTTGGTTAAATTTTGAGAAAAAATACTATAATTTTTAAAAATATAACTAAGGATTTTCAGATATCTAGGTTATTTTGGATATTTTTTGTTATTAGGTATTTTTTGGTATAAAATTATAACTAATATTTTTGGATATATTATATTATTTTGAGATTTCAGAATTACTGTTTGGCTTTTGGTTCGGTTCAGTAATGCTTGTTGGGCTACTCCTTTCTTTACCTATAAGAAGTAGAATACACATAAAACAACCCTCCACCATCCCTTCAATCAAGAATTACTATATTGAAGACCAAATCGATAAATTCTATTCGTAAGGAATCAACATTTGAGATACAAAAAAAAGAAGAAGATTGTATCCATCAAAAATAAATTACTACTGTGGTCATTACCAAAATTTGATAATCACAATCTAATCTCTTATATGACACGTTATGATCCATGCTTTCAATGCTTCAAGAGATAAACCAGCAGAGAATCTCACTCATCGCCACATAACAAACAAGCTTTAGGGCTTTTTATTTGTTTTACCTTATAAACATACAGTGTAATTAAGATGTCTCCATAACGCTTTCTAGCATGTTCCAAATGTCAGAGAGCTTTCACTGTCAATTATTTCAAACAAACAAATCATCAATCACCTAAAATGGTAAAAGAAAGAGGCATATTAAAACAAAATCTTAGGAGTTTCAAATTGGATAGATTAAAAATTTGAAAAAGAGGAACCAAGAATAAATCTGCATAATGGCACATTCTAATATAGGAATTTTAGTGGAGGCAAACTGCAGTGAGTTTATACAGAGGGTTAGTGGTGTTGTAATCTCAGAGACACCTATACTACAAACTCTCATACTTTATGTAATAATAACTAGCAGTTAAGAAATATCCACGCTTTATGTAAAACTAACAAGTGAATATAATAGACAGCTAACTCTACTAATCATGTTGACAGTGTCTATTTTCTGGTTGTTTTTCTTCTCCAACAATTCGTCGATGATCCTCTATCTCAGTATGAGTTTTATCTAGCAGGTGTGCTACGTTGACTACCTATTTCTTTAGCTATGAAAAATGGGATAGATCATAACAGAAATCTCCAGCAAACTATAGGCCAATTGGATTGTGAACAAGACATATAAATAAATGCAGGGTGGAATTGTAAGTGTAACTGCAATATATCGAGCTACCTTTTCAACCTTGAGGTCCTTCTTCGTCAATATTGTAGTTACGCTTAAATATAACAAAGCCTAACCAGGCTTCATAACTCACTTTCCAGATTAGCCAACTCCCTCTAGCAGTATTTCACTAAATTTTTATCAGCAAATCAAAGTATTTTACCACCAAATTATCGGTATATTTAAGCACATGCGTAGAGGTAATGAGGAAAACTAGTTTAAATCTAGGCCGAAACTTCCATCAACCAATAGTTCAAACGAGCCAACCATTAACAAGCTCCATAAAACACATGATTACCCGGATTTTAAAAATTATCTTGAACCATTTTTACAGAACCTGAACTACAAAAAGTTGAAAATGGGAGCTAGGCATAGACTACATTTGGGTTTTGGATCGGATTCAGTTCGGGTAGGTGTTAGGTTCATATCGGTTTTAGTTCGGTTTTCAAGAAAAAAAAAACTAAAAATTTGTTCAATTCTAGGTTAGGTTGTTCAATATTTTGAAGTGTTAAATATTTCTTTTTTAAAAGTTTGAAATTCTTTAAACACAAGGTTGTATTCATTGTAAAAAGGTTTTTTGCTTAAATCAATTAACATTCATTCAAAAAAAATATTGGTTAAATAAAATTTGGTTAAATTTTGAGAAAAAATACTATAATTTTTAAAAATATAACTAAGGATTTTCAGATATCTAGGTTATTTTGGATATTTTTTGTTATTAGGTATTTTTTGGTATAAAATTATAACTAATATTTTTGGATATATTATATTATTTTGAGATTTCAGAATTACTGTTTGGCTTTTGGTTCGGTTCAGTTTCGAGTTAGTTCGGGTAATTCGCGTTAATGGGAGCTAAATCTAGAAAACGTACCATATTAGCTTTGATTCCTTCATCATTTTAAGGTTGTTGATTTCCACCTGAAGCATCTCGAGTTCCTCCCCTTTCAGCTAATCGTCTGTCTTTTCCATTTTGATATTCATCTTGTCCAACATCGCCTGCAAATCAGACCTTGGTTAAGACCAGCGAAAATAATGGCAAGTTATTAGGTACGTCTCACCTGGCGAGAAACTAATTTTACTTTTAGCAGAGACAACAAAAAAAGGGTGAAACTACAAATCAATTGACAGGAAAGTAGAACCAAGCTCTGCTGATAATGCATAAGATGGGTGAAGGTATAAGCACCACCCTAAACAGATGCTTCTTGCTTGTGAAGTGTCATAGGAACATCATTAATTCAGAAGATGCTAACATTGCTCTAAACAGTCAAGTAACAAATATAGGATATACACTGACAGATGTAAGTAACTTACAAGACGTGTATGAACATGTTCATTCTTCCTCAACCTAGCATCATTCCACAGAACTTTAGTATCACGGCCAAAAGGACTGACTGACTGATCTGGGTTTTTTTCATCAGTAAGCAAATTCTCCTGAAAACATACACCATATCAGTAACAAGAACAAGCACCTCAAAATGCAGCATTGAATACACAAATGTACATAAACAAGAGTTAAGCAATTAAACTTATTGGTTACTATATAAAATGCATTTACAAATCCTAAGGGTAAACACATGAATTCACTGAATCAGCAAGAATATAAACAAATAACGAATTGATTGCACAGTGGAGGTTATTACCACACATGTTGTCAACGTACATACCTATTAGAAATACTAGTGTATATATTGTGATGAAAGCTACTCATATCCTAGACACTTACAACTTTGCTTGCGGAGGCTCCCACTCCTCCTTCACATTCATCAACCTGTAATAATCATCGTACAAGACTACAAAATAGATGTTTGGTTTTGCTTTTATTGACTTGAAAAGAAGAACGTATGAGCATAACAGTGACTTTTACAGTTACACATGATGTTTCCATTTTGCAGTATGAAACAAAAGCGAAAAACAAAAGAGAATGTTGATATTGGATTACCATTGCAGGAATTTACCCCTCTCAATATGCTTCTTGGTTTCGTTTTAATCCTCCTTGCACCACAAGATGTATGGTGAGGATGGTCTCTAGATTTCACTATGATCCTTCTTCTTTTCTCTCTTCTTTTCTTCTTAATTTTTTCCAAATACTCACTAAAGTCTACGGAGCAACTTAAGTGTACCCAAATCATCTCAATCATAATTTCTTCACCCTTCACATTCACACCAACTATCCTGTAAGACATACATTAAATATTTTTCGTTATTATATAAGTCTAACATATTACGAACAATAACTTGCAAAACACAGCCTTATCAACCTTAAGTAAGGCACACGGTTCTCTATCTACTGCTCATGTAGTATTCATGTGTGTCATAGTATCTCTACGTATTAAAATTTGTTTCAGCCCAAGAACCATATTTCCTATCGCTAGGTTTCTGAATTTCTTAAATGCAAAAAAATGTCCTTGTATAGAAAATAATAGGAAGTTCTAAGTTATAAACTTAAGAAAAAAGCTAAGCTAGCAGCCTAAATACAGAGATATCATACAACTTACCAATCTGGGAAATTGAGATCTCATGGTCATGGGTTCCTCCACCAGACTGTAAAAAAGGAATCGTAAAGTTTAAGACATAGCCAAACACCTTATATAGCTGAGTAAAAATAGATATATTTACCTCGACAGAGAAGTACAGCCACACATTTGCTCTGAAAACTCAATTCATGTTGCAAGTTCATTCAGGTGACACCTACACAGAATGAACTTTTAACTTTGTGCATTGGTTATCACTTTCTTTTGTGCAGCTTGCAAATAACAGTGTGTTTCTTGATTTCTTAACATGGATTCTTGCAAGACTCATAGTGAAAATAATGGCATAGCATTTCCTCCCAAGAAAGACTGAATTATGTGTCTCAGTTTTGGGTCTCTGAATATAATGTGCCCGAGTTTCCTTTACTGCATGAAGTAAACCACATAAGTTAGTGACTCAAAGAAAATAAACCTTGTTGACACGAACTGGAAGAAATAAAATAAGAAAAATACATAAAACTAACATAAACAAGCTAAAAAGGTTAAGATAACATGTGTAAGCCCTTTCTTTGACCAAAGAGAACTTGACTTTCAAGAACAACAAGTGAGGCTGATCAACAATATTAGTAGACCAGAAAATATACTTGTAAACTCAACGAGCGTATATTTATCTCAGGGGGCATCGTGGTAAACAGCTTCATCATCACCACAGAGAAAGAGCATAACAAATCAATTCAATTTTCTTGTTAGACAAAAAAGCAAGTGTATTATTCGGAACATATCAACAAAATAATCAAATTTCATATACACTATGGGAAAATGCCTAGAAACCAATCATCCGAACATAATAAAACAAGGAAAATTATAAATCAAAGCGAGAGCATTATAACAAACCAGTTCAGGTTTCTCAAATTTCAACAAAACTTTAAATCATGCATGAGATAAGAATCAGCAGAGTGCTAATATAAGAACTCACCTCTCAATCCCAAATTTGTCTCTATAAGGAAGTTGGATGGAACTGAGATTGACTTTAGACCACTGATATTGAGAGAGAGCGAGACAGAGAATGGTGCCTTGAGGAAGGAACTCGAAGAAGAGCCATGCAACCTTTGATCCATGATGTCACATATTGTCAGGCTTTTCTCAGCTGCTTTGACAAAAAATTTGTCATAATAGCTTGGCGGTGTTTCAGCATCTCTCTCAAACAAAGAGGATGAAGAGCTTGATATTAAGATTTCTCTACAGCTTCGTTTTACATGCCTCTGAATAGTTCTGAATCTCTCTCCATATTCCAAGAGAAAGGGTTCTCAGAGGGAGTGATAAGTGCTAGTGGGATCGAGTTTCTTCCAAGGATAGACGCATCTATATTAAACTCATCAGGCGAACATTTGAAATCCCAGTATGCTCATACTCCAAAACATATATGAATCCAAGGAAAATAATTTCGTTAATACGTTGTCAATACCACTAAACCAATAATTATTTCACAGATTAAAACTTCATGAAAGGATTTTCTCACTTGGCAACAATATGATTTCAGATGTATTCCTGCAGAAAGGGCAGCTCCATTGCAGTTTTATGCTTTTTTGTGTGGCTTCCTTCTCGCAGTTCTCTTTTCAAAATAACCTTGAGGATAGGCATCCTTATCTACCTGGTAATTCTCGTCGTATGACTTTTATCTTCTGTACTACGACTCTTCCACTTAGCACTCATAATATTCAAATTCTCTTTGAAGTGACAACCCGGGTTTTGCTTCTTGATTTCGTTCCAATTCTCCTTGCACCATAAGATGTACGGTGAGGATTGTCGCTTTATTTAACTGCATTCCTACTTCTTCTTTATTCCCATGTTTTCTTCTTCATCCTGTGACAAAGTTTGACCGACGTTAAAGTCTGAGAAGCAAAATAAGTGTTCTAATATCAACCACCAAATACAATGGAATGTGTCAAATATATAGAGGAACGTAACCAAAGAAGACACAGGCTAAAGCGATTAATTAAACATTCACTCTCATCCATATAATGTCTATTCACCACTAAATTATGCATCTTAAGCGCAAACGTATAAAAACTCAAGTCTTTATGGAATTTGATCAAACCATAGAGCTGTAAGGGAGAATTCAAAGAACCAATCATGCATTAACTTTGGTAGTAATCTAACATCTTTTCTGAGAACTAGTCTAAAAACCAAGCCAAAACTTCCATCAAACAGTTTGTTCAAAGCGAGCCAACCATCAAAAAGCTCCATAACATAATGCATATGATTACCCAACTTTTAGTAGAAAACCAAAACTATATCCTATGACTTTTACAGTTACACATCATGTTTCCATTTTGCAGTATGAAACAAAAGCGAAAAACAAAAGAGAATGGTTATATTAGATTACCTTTGGAGCACCACAAGATTTATGGTGACGATGATCTTTAGATTTCACTATGATCCTTCTTCTTTTCTCTCTTCTTTTCTTCTTCATTTGTTTTCCAAATACTCACTAAAGTCTGCAGAGCAACTAAAGTGTACACAAATCATCTCAATCATAGTTTCTTCACCCTTCACATTCACTTCAACTATCCTGTGAGACATACATCAAATATTTTTTGTTACTACATAAGTCTAACATATTACAAACAATAACTTTCAAAAAACAGTCTTATCAACCTTAAGTAAGGCACACGGTTCTCTATCTACTGCTCATGTAGTATGCATAGGAACATATGTGTGTGGTCTGGTTTCATAGCGACATCTGGTAAAGCACAAGAATATATCTTGTCATCAGATTGAAAAACCTTTCTAGACAATTAGATATCAGAGGACGAGGGTCTTACATAGAGACCTACGCCGACAAAGACTAGATACCGTGAAGGCCTCAACGCTCTGACCCGCATAAGAAATTTTATTGTCCAACCAACCAGTGGAAATTTTGTTTTACCGGTAATCAGAAGCCTGGTCAAATAATGAAATGATATTTTTAGGGTATTGCAGACACAAATGTTCATGTGTGTCATAGTATCTCTACGTATTAAAATTTGTTTCAACCCAAGAACCATCTTTTCTATCGCTAGGTTTCTGAATTTCTTAAATGCAAAAAAAAATGTCCTTGTATAAAAAATAATAGGAAGTTCTAAGTTATAAACTTAAGAAAAAAGCTAAGCTAGCAGCCCAAATACAGAGATATCATTCAACTTACCAAACTGGGAAATTGAGATCTCATGGTCATGGGTTCCTCCACCAGACTGTAAAAAATGAATCGTAAAATTTAAGACATTGCCAAACACCTTATATAGCCGAGTAAAAATAGATATATTTACCTCGACAGAGAAGTACAGCCACACATTTGCTCTGAAAACTCAATTCATGTTGCAAGTTCATCCACGTGACACCTACACATAATGAACTTTTAACTTTGTGCATTGGTTATCTCTTCCTTTTGTGCAGCTTGCTAATAACAGTGTGTTTCTTGATTTCTTAACATGGATTCTTGCAAGACTCATAGTGAAAATAATGGCATAGCATTTCTTCCCAAGAAAGACTGAATTATGTGTCTCAGTTTTGAGTCTCTGAATATAATGTGCCCAAATTTCCTTTACTACATGAAGTAAACCACATAAGTTAGTGACTCAAAGAAAATAAACCTTGTTGACACGAACTGGAAGAAATAAAATAAGAAAAATACATAAAACTAACATAAACATGCTGAAAAGGTAAAGATAACATGTGTTATCCCTTTGATTGACCAAAGAGAACTTGACTTTCAAGAACAACAAGTGAGGCTGATCAACAATATTAATAGACCAGAAAATATACTTGTGAACTCAACGAATGTATATTTATCTCAGGTGGCATCGTGGTAAACAGCTTCATCATCACCACAAAGAAAGAGCATAACAAATCAATTCAATTTTCCAGTTAGATACAAAAGTAAGTGGAACATATCAATAAAATAATCAAAATTTCATATACATTATGGGAAAATGCCTGGAAACCAATCATCTTAACATATTAAAACAAGGAAAATTATAAATCAAAGCGAGAGCATTAAGAGAAACCAGTTCATGTTTATCACATTTCAACCAAACTTTAAATCAAGCATGAGATAAGAATAACCAGAGTGCTAATAAAAAAAACTCACCTCTCAATCCCAAAATTGTCTCTAGATGGAAGCTGGAAGGAACTGAGATTGACTATAGACCCACTGATATTGAGACAACTGAGAGCGAGACAGAACTCGAAGAAGATCAATGCAACCTTTGATTCTTGATGTCACACATTGTCAGGCTTTTTTCAGCTGTTTTAGCAAAAAAATTATCTTAACAGCTTGGTGATGTATCCGCATCTTTCTCGAACAAAGAGGATGAAGTGCTTGATAGTTTTCTTTCTCAGCATCTTCGTTTTATATTCCTCTGAACAGTTCTGAATCTCTCTCTAAATGCCAAGAGAAAGGGTTCTCAGAAGAGGGAGTGATAAATGCTAGAGGGATTGAGTTTCTTCTAAGCTTAGACACGTCTAGTGATAGTTGAGCCATTGTTTTTTCTTCCTGTATGTTCCTCTAAATCCCAAGAAGAATAAGACCAGATCGATGCCACTGCATCCCCAAGCTTTCTTTAGCAAAGCAGGGCTAATGACATGAGTCAAAAAAAAACCTTTAATAAATTACAGTCCAAACAAAATTTTGAAATAATAAGGGTGCGAAAGAATGAAGTCTTACAGGTCTTTGAAGTGTGTAATGTTCGAATATAAGTCTAAAACCCCGTCTTTGAAGTGTAAAAACATGTATTTGCCCTGACTCGTATCGCAGTCCTAGAACCATATTTTCTCCATGGATTTAAGTTTATCTTCTATCGCCAAATGTAAAAACATGTCCTAGATAGAAGATCAAAGGAAGTTTCAATTTGTAAACTCAAGAAAAGAACTGAAATAGAACCCAATATAAATATATATAACTTACCAAACTGAGAATCCGAAAATTCATAGAAATGCCTTTTTCGAGATAAAAGAGTCATTTATCTTTCGATTCATAATGAAAGACTCGTTGTTCTCCGCTGTACGGATTTCCTGGAAAACAAAGTCGTAGACCTAAAACTCAATTCTAAGTAATACAAATTCCAAAAAAATCTTAGTATCAAATCTTGATTACCTTAACGACGGGGAATTAGCTTTCTTCATCTTCTCCTACTCCACTATATCTTTTTCCAACAACTACGCTGAGATCGGCGACAACGCTAAATCGGCGATCGACGATCTAACTTTTCTTCTTCAATGCTTTTCAACTTCTTTTCAATATTTTCGCCTGATTGGAGATGTTAGAATTTGGGAGAGCCTCTGAGAGCCCACCGCTCAAGATTCAAAATTCAATTTGATTTCTTTTTTCTTTTTTCTTTTTTCTTTCTCTTCTTATTTTGTGTTATGACCGTTTTTGTTTGTTTTTGTAAACCTCTGTTATGACCGTTTTTGTTTTACAAAACCGACTCTACACTACACATGTCCCGCTGCAATTACACGTCACTATCTCAGCAAGACACATGTCAATTTCTCATTCGATAGTATAACCAATTATACATCTTAATCGGTCACTGGGAAAATTCCGGTGAAGTCAGCCGGTAAAAACGTTTCCTTTCTTACTTTTTTTATTTTTTTTGGATGACATATTTGATGTGAATTTTTCTGTTCTGTTTTACTATTTATGCGAATCACTGGAAAATGTAGTTTTTGGAAAGGAAGTAGATTTTTATTTACAAACAAACGGATCAATTCTTGCTTTTGTTTGTTTCTTCCTTCTTTCATCAATCTCTATTGTAACGTTGCATGTTACACTTAAGAAAATAATAATTTAGGAAGAGAGTACGAGAAACTCAGGAGTTTACATATTAAAATTAAAATAAAAGTTTTCGTCTTTTTAGTTACTACTTTTTCATACTATAGTATTATTTTTTCTGATTTGTTTGATTTTGGTTTCTCTTTTTCTCTACTGTTTCTCTTTGTGACACTTTCATTTTTTCTCAAATGGAAGCAACAAAATTGCATTAGCTTCATTTTCTCTGAAACTTCCACAATCTTGAAACTTTCTGATCTTCGAGGTTAGTTCAATTTAGTTAAAAAGTTTTAATTTTTGTGTAATTGAGCTATAAAATTTTGATTTTTGTGTAGTTGAGTTAAGAAGTTTTGATTTTTGTGTAATTGAGTTATGAAGTTATGATTTTTTTTTTTTTTGTGTGATTTGTGTTTTAAAGTTATGATTTTTGCGTAATTGAGTTATAAAGATTTGATTTTTTCTTGTGTGTAATTGAGCGGCGGAATCAAACCAGAATCAAACCAGAGTCAAACTCAGAAATAGAGTAAACCGACGCCGTTTTCAAGGCTCTTCACAGCTATCAGTAGCTTCAAAACCTTCACTAAAAACGACGCCGTCCCCAGTACAACTTCAATTCTCGACAGTCGACACCAAACCTTTCTCCGTTTAAAAAAACCCATTTGGATCCGATAACCCGAAAACCGACGAACCCGAAACCCGCCTCAAAGTCGAACCCAGAAGAATCGGACTCGCCATTGTCGATTCTCTAACCCAAAACGAAACTTCCGAACCCGGATCCGGCACAATTCTATTCGGGTCGCAACTTCGGATCCGGGTCCCGGATTCTCCACGTTCCTCGTCGGACTTTGGGATCAAAACGAGGAATTCTCAACCGGAGACGAAGAAACTAACTCCCGGGTCAACGGAGATTTTGATTTATAGTTATGGAGACGGAGATAAACAGGTCAACGGAGATAACAGAGACATTGTTGTTACCAGCGACAAATCTGGATCACGATGAAGATGTACCCGAGTGGAAGGATCAAATGACGATCCGAGGATTAATCGCTAGTGCCTTGTTAGGGGTATTGTTCTGTATCATTACTCATAAGCTTAATCTAACAATCAGAATCATTCCTTCCCTAAATGTAGCTGATGGTCTTCTCGGCTTCTTCTTCGTCAAGTCTTGGACTCGTTTCTTGTCTAAATAAGGGTTTTCTCCTAAACCCTTTACTAAGCAAGAGAACACTGTTATTCAGACTTGCGTTGTCTCCTGCTACGGCCTTGCTTATAGCGGTAAGATTCATTACTTTACTTTGCTTGAAAATGGGTGAACAATTTAGAGCTGTTTCTTGATTTCTTCAGGAGAATTTGGTTCCTATTTGATTGCTATGGATGATCAGACATATAAGCTTATTGGCGCTGATTATCCTGGAAACAATCCAGAAGATGTTATCAATCCTGGATTGTGGTGGATGACTGTTTTAATTTCTAGTTAGCTTCCTTGATCTCTTCAGTCTAGTTCCACTTCGCAAGGTAACAACTCACTTCTGTGATATTTGTGTAATCAAAACTGTCTGAGTAACCAGTATTGGTCCAATAATACAACACTGTTATATTGTTCGATCTCTTGATCTTTATTCAATAGTGTATCTCAGGTGATGATTTTGGACTACAAGCTTACGTATCCCAGTGGAACCGCTACAGCGATGTTGATAAACAGTTTCCACAACAACACTGGAGTCGAGCTTGCAGGGTAATTGTCATCTTTTCAATGTCATCACCTCCTTGCAAACGATAGCTTGAGTTACATTAAATATTTATCACCAATATTGTTCACTTCAGAAACCAAGTTAAATGTCTTGGGAAATACATGAGCCTTAGCTTAGTTTGGAGTTGCTTCAAGTGGTTCTGCAGTGGTATTGGTGGTGCCTGTGGGTTTGATCACTTTCCCACACTTGGTTTGACGCTGTTCAAGAACACGTAAGTTCATAAGTTCTCTATTAACCAATTTAGTACAGTTTAACAATAATCTATAGCAAATAAGAATAGTTTAGCATGTAGTAACGAGTCATGATTTTCTGCTGTGCAGGTTTTACTCTGATTTCAATCCTACTTTTATTGGATGTAGTATGATATGTCCCCATTTGGTGAAGTGTTCTGTTCTTCTCGGTGCTATCATTGCTTGGGGTTTTCTCTGGCCATTTATATCACATTATGCTGAGGACTGGTATCCAGCTGACCTTGAGGCCAACGATTTCAAAGGTCTCTATGGCTATAAGGTATAATAAACATATCAAGTAGGACGAGCTTAGTGAATGTTTCTATTTTCACATCAAAAGAGGAGAACACAGATGAGTTTCATTGGTACTCTGTTTGCAGTGGTTACTGATTCTTTTTTCATATAATTACCGAACTTATAGGTCTTTATAGCCACTGCTATCATTCTTGGTGACGGTCTCTACAACCTCATTAAGATCATTGTTGTCACTGTGAAAGAATTCTGCAACAAAAACTCCAAACAACACCACCTACCTCTCTTTACCGTCATTTTAGGTATGTAAAATATATATATGATATTGATTCATCATCTATCACCTTTTTAAGTTATTAATAGTTTGTTTCTGCGTTTCATCATAATTCAGATAAACATGAGACCTCGAAATTACTGCTGGAGGAGAAGAAAAGAGATGATGTATTTCTCAAGGACCGTATATCCCTCGGGTTTGCAGTTTCTGGTTATGTGGGTCTTGCAGTCGTTTCAACCGCTACAATTCCGTTGATATTTTCACCATCGAAATGGTACTTTGTCCTCTGTTCATATATGGTTGCCCCGGCTCTTGCTTTTTGCAATTCTTATGGAGTCGGGCTCACGGATATGAGTATGCCTTCAACTTACGGAAAGACTAGCCTTTTTATCATCGCTTCAATTGTAGGAATAGGAAATAAAGGTGGAGTCATTGCAGGTTTAGCAGCCTATGGCCTTATGATGTCAATCGTCTCAACTGCAGCTGATCTCACGCAAGACTTTAAAACGAGTTACCTCACATTGTCATCTGCAAAATCCATGTTTGTAACTCAGCTTTTGGGTACAACAATGGGTTGCATAATCACTCCTCTCACATTCTGGCTGTTTTGGACTGCTTTTGATATTGGAGATCCTGATGGTGTGTACAAAGCACCTTACGCGGTCATATACCGTGAAATGGCTATTCTCGGGATAGAGGGCTTTGCGAAACTGCCCAAGCATTGTTTTGGATCTTTGTTGCGGATTCTTCATCGCTGCTCTGACTGTAAATCTAATTAGAGAAATCACACCGCCAAAGATCTCTAAGTTGATACCACTTCCAATGGCTATGGCTGGTCCATTCTACATAGGAGCTTACTTCACCATCGACATGTTTATAGGAACCATGATTACGTTCGTATGGGAACGGATGAATAAGAAAGACGCAGATGATTACTCGGGTGCAGTAGCTTCAGGATTGATCTGTGGCGATGGAATCTGGACTATCCCATCCGCAATTCTTTCAATCTTAAGAATCAATCCACCCATCTGTATGTACTTTGGACCATCCTAGACATTGTTATTATGTTTGAATGTTTGTGTATTAAATGTTGGGGTCGTGGGGGTGTAGCCCCCTAAAACTTTGTCCTTAAGTCTGTAACCATCCGTTTTTAAAAAATAATGTTTAGCCCCCTAAAAAGTTTCATTTTGAATTGTAACCCCCTTTCGTTGACTTTTTGGTTGACTTTGATGACTATGCAGCTGACTAGACGCCACTGTGCAGCTGACTAGGTGCCACTGTGCAGCTGACATGGCAAAAAAACAAAAAAATAGAATTCAATAGGTCTGGACGTTCAGGTATTCGGGTTGGATTCGGGTCGGGTATGTTCGGGTTTGGGTTTACGTGTTTAGAAATTTAGGACCCGTTCGAGTATTTTTAAATTTCAGGTTCGGGTATTTTCAGGTTCAGGTTTACCCAAATATTCAAAACTCTATAATAAGAGTTGCTAATCAAATGTTGATATTGTTAGTTTTGTTTGTAATTGAATTTCACTCAAGATATTTATAGAGAGTCGTCGCGATGTATTCCCCTAAAATCTAATATATTATTAGATATGCTCTAAACGGCTTAAAAATCTAGTATAAGACCCGTATGAGTATTTATAAATTTTGGGTCAGGTTCAGGTTCTGGTATTTTAGTTATTTTTGTATAGATTTATGTAAAAATACTCGAGTTTTTTTAGTTGTTTTCAAATAATTTGGTTAGATTTGGATACAAAATTTTAGATTTTTGAATATTTGGGTAAACCCGAACCCGAACCTGAACATACCTGAACGTGAACCCGACATGAAATTTAAAAATTCCCAAACGGGTTCTAAATTTCTAAACACGAAAACCTGAATCCCGAACATACCCGACCCGAACCCGACCTGAATACCCGAACGTTCAGTCCTAATAAATTCTTTTTTTTATTTGCCACGTCAGCTGCACAGTGGCGTCTAATCAGCTGCACAGTCATCAAAGTCAACCAAAAAGTCAACAAGAGGGAGTTACAGCTCGAAATAAAACTTTTTATGTTTCTACAAAGTACAACAAATTAGTCAAAAAGTCAACGGACGAGACTATTTACGTTGACCCAGCAGCCCAACTTTTATGGGCTTTTTGTGTCAAGAAGCCCATGCGAAATTTTGTCCGCTCGCGTAACTTAATTCTGATTTCTGGGTACTGTTTTATTTGTTGAATAGATTCGATTCAATACCATGGATCCATTTCCCGAACCCGTTACTTACATCTGCGGAGGTAAGCTCGACTCGAAAAAGTCATCGAACATCTAAATTTGTTTTGAAATTGAAGGGAAATTTTGAAATTTAATACTGTTTGCTTAGTCTCTGTAAAAGATTGTAGCTTTGTGAATTTAAATGCTAAATTTGTTGTCTTATTATAAAGAAAATAAGAACCATAGAGAGACCAGACACAATTTCTTTTAGTTTGATATGCCTATTTTGAGTAGCCTTATGAATCCTAATCTTTTAGGAAATTTCATAATTTGGCTTAGTTAGGAGGCATAAATCAATCTGATCATCAATACTTTCCTGTATTGTTTTGATCTATTTGACTTGAGGTCTTTTTGAGGAGGAGCTTTGCTTTTGCTTAAAATCAAGCTTCTCCCAAGCAACCTCAGACATATAATTAAACCCATATTTCATAGGACGATTTCTGATATTTTGTATGTAAAAAGGTCATCTTTGTTTTATAGTTTGCTTAACTTATGTTCTGTATCAGATTGTGGACAAGAGAACACTTTGAAGTCTGGGGATGTGATCCAATGCAGAGAGTGTGGCTACCGTATTCTCTACAAGAAGCGTACCCGTAGATGTAACTAATACTTAATCCTCCTATTCTATTGTAATGTTTTTAGCTTTCTTGGACCGATCTTTTTTGGTCTTGGCTTAGTTTATGATACTGATGGAAAGTTTTCACAAAACACATGAACGTTTTCGAATTTACCTTGAGTTTGTACCTTTGTAAATACATTCCAGTCTACGCCTTTTATATTTGGGTTGTTAATCTGTTGGTTTCTTGTTCAAAATGTAGATGTTGTGAACTTTTTTCCAACTAATTTATAAGGTTGTTTATTCTCTTGCAGTTGTTCAATATGAAGCTCGCTGAGAACCACTACACATGAAGATGGTTCATAGTCTGTTAAGATGGGTTGAGATGTTTTGCTTCTGTTTGTAATATATATCGGCATGGTTTTTATTAAATTGCCTGTTTGGTTTGATTTTATCACAAGTGTGACTGTGTAATCTCTTTGCCGTTTTGGATTGATGTAATTCTTGGAATAGCTAAGTTCCACATTGCTAGAATCCTTGATTTGCTATAATCTCCTCTATAATTACTCATCCTCACTCACCATTTCTACAGGCAAAACAACTTTTGCTGTTTTGCTGCCTTTGTTCGTTAGTGTTCTTTAATGGTCTTGGAGAAGCATGTGGGTTTGATCACTTCCCCACACTTGGTTTAACACTATTCAAGTACATGTAAGTTCATAGTTTCTTCGGGTGGTTACTGATTCTATTGCATATCATTACCGAATTTACTATCGTACTTGGTGATTGGTATCTGCAACATCTTTAAAATCATTGTTGTCACTGACACTAATCCCAAAAGAGAGGGAAAAGAGAATACTAGTCAACGAGTTCAGTTCTTGCTTTTGAGTTTTGATTATGTAAGAAAAATAAATAGGATTCACAGTCACAACAAAGAGCCGAAATAAAACAACCACCTAAAAATAGCTTTGATCCAATTTACCGCAACAAACCAGTTTCTCACGTTAAATGCTGCAACTGCTTCTGTACTCAAACCACAAACCTTCTTTTAGCTAAAAGCACACCAACTGCTTCTGATCTCAAACCACATTCATGAGGCTTCCTCTGCTTTCTTCTGATCTCTTTCACGCCATCTCCTGAGTTCTCCTTCAATAGCTTTCTTAGCAGCAGCTCTACAACAAATGCTCCAAATAACACCAACTACATGTCTTTACCAACATGCATGATCCCATTTAAACAATAGTCCAAGTTATAAATAAGTTGTTTATCTGATGACCACACTAAAATGCATTCTCAAGAGTTTCTATCTACTAACATAGAAAGTACCAATAAATTTTATCAAACAAAAAACACGCACCAAAAAACATCTAATGTAAGATTCCAATCTTTAATCTTCATGATCATTGGGTCTGTTGTCAAATTCCTCTCTGTCCTCAGCTATGTCAGGACAATACCTGTCAGCCAAAATCTCAACTTTTTCTGTAAATGTTTTTGATTTCGGTACACCGATATGAAGGATCATCTGGTTCCACCGTTTTCTACCATCTTCTCCATCTCGATTCTCCAAAAGATTATCCCAATCAACATCATCGATACAAGCAACATCCAGTTTCAAAAGCTCTTCTAAGAGTCTATAGTCATCTACGTTAGCCCACATTCCCTTTGCTACCATTGGGGATGTCAACTGCTCATACCATTTAGCGCAGCAAGTCACGTGGTCCCGTGTTCCAAGTACATCGCTTATAGCCATCCAAGGGATATTATCTCGGAGCATACCATGCTTTGCGCGCTTCTCTTGGAATGCTTTCATTCTAAGATCTTTGTTCACAAGATCAAAGAGACTTTGATACTCCTCCCTCATCCAATGTCCTTTATTCTTCGATTCCAATCTTATTCTCCTCCAAGCGTCTTTCACATGCTTCCTGCTTTTACCCATTGCATCTGCAAGTGTTCTCCAATCACTCCCGTGTTTCTTATGAAACTCCATAACGAGTTCCAAATCCTCTTTCGTCCATACCCCCTTGGATCCTGCTTCAAATATAGTATGTGCACGATGATACACACTCTCATGTGTCCTCCAAGGTAAAGCAGATGCTATTTCTTTCCAACAACCTTTAAGTTGTGGGTGTGACTTGCATTCCATAATCATCTTTATCCCCTCATCTCCTAAAGCATGGTTATCAATGTACTCCAATACATCATTCTTTACTAACTCATCTTCTTCTTTAGTAAACCGCTTACCCCTCACCACCTTAACTTCTTCTTCATCATCTTCCTCTTCCGTTTCTTCATCCTCAGCAGGAAAAAATTCCACTTGGTCAGAAAATTTCACCCTTTTTGTGCTTTTACCTGAGGGGTGGTCACATCTTTATCACTCTTACCAGACTCCAACTTCTTCTTCCTTATCTTCTTTGCAACTTTACTGTCATTGTTGTTTTCAGCCTCTGAAACTTCACTTTGCTTCATCTTCTTCCTTTTCTTCTTTGAATCTTTGGTAGAGTTCAAGCCGTTCGCTTCAGCCTCTGAATCCTCACTTTGTTTCTTTCCCTTTCTTTTCTTCTTTGCATCTTTCGCAGAGTTCAAGTCGTTTTCCTCAGCCTCTGAATCCACACTTTGTTTCTTCTCCTTCTTTGAATCTTTAGTAAAGTCCTTGTTATTTTCTTTGCCCTCTGAATCCTCACTTGTCTTTTCCTCCTTGCTTTTCTTCTTTGCATCATTTGTAGAGTTGAAGCTGGTTTCCTTAACCTCTGAATCCACATTTGGTTTCTTCTTCTTGCTCTTCCGCTTCATCTCCTTGTCAGTGTTTTTTTTCAGCTCCCAAATCAGTATCCTCCCGCTTTCTCTTTCCAAGTTTCTTATTAGCATCATCAGTGTGCACGAGTGGTTTCTTCACACCATCATCAGCTTCAGAATCAACCCTTATTTTTCTCATTTCCTTCTTCAATTTCTTCACCCCATCCTCAACTTTAGGATCAGCCTTTGCCTCCTTATTTTTCTTCTTCGATTTCTTCTTCTTCACACCATCCGCAGCTTCAGAATCATTCCTTTGCTTCTTCGATTTCTCACCCAATTTCTCACTTTTACGCTCAGCAATCTCATCATCTTCTCCAGAAAAACCATTCTTATTCACTCGGTTTTTCTTCGTCTCCTTCTTCATAGAACTGTGCTCGGAAACTACTTCTTCAACGGTTCCTCCAGAATCGACCCTACTGTCACTCTTCTTCTTCTTTTTCTTCTCATTTGCCATCTCAGATTCCGGCAGATCTAGCCTAGAGAATTCAAGAAGCAAAACGCAAGATTATCAGGACTGATATATCATGGTTTTTACCCGTTTTTAGCCATGATATAAGTCTTTTTTGTCGAGTCTTTTCTCTAGTTTTAGAGTCTTTCAGGTTCTTTTCAAGATATAGGCGCTATGGAGCTAATTGGAGAATTTGAGAAGCTTTTGAGGCAATCCGGAGTTGAAGCCGTTCGGGAACAAGCTCAGCATCGATCGACACTGCGAAGCATCGATCGACACCCTTCGTTTGAGAGTTCCACGACCAGAAGACCAAGCATCGATCGATACCACTTATGGCATCGGTCGATGCCCGTGACCAAGACGCGAGACAAACCCGAGATTCATTCAGAAGCTTTCCATATTTTTCGAGATAGATTCCAAAACGTTTTAGAACATTATAATTAGGTTTTGAGAGCCTCATTAGAGGACACCTTGTGATTTCTGGAGAGAGAGTTCTTCTGCAACAGAGTTTGAAAGAAGAATTCTTGAACCTCTTTGTATTTCTACTCTATTTGATTTTTATATTATGATATATATTCTATTCATTGTGTTGGTTGCATTCACCATGTCTGAGTAGATCCCCTGTTAGGATTAGGGTTACTTAAGGGTATTTGATGAATTGTTAGATCTGAATTGATTGTTAGAGAATATTCTATAGAGCTTTTCACCTAGACTTGAGTTTAATGCTGATTTTAGCCTCGCGAACTAAAATCTGACTTTAGGTTGTTAATTGGCACGGAAGTGTGATTGATTTGCCTGATCTAGTGTTTGGTGAGCAAAAGCCCTATTCGCAAAGGAATTTGGTTTAGGGATTTTGTGAACAATTGAACTTGAACTTTAATGCTTGTTTAAATTCTATGAATTTGCAAAGGAATTTGGAATTCTAGGTTTAGACATAGATAGTTTTCACAACGACAGTTGGTTTACTTTACATCTGCGTTTCGAGTTTGAAAGCGGAGCTTAATCTATTCCTGACAATTGATTTGATTTGATAATCCTGATTTACCTGCAAGTTTCCCTAAGCCTAGCTTTTCCTCCATTGATTTTATATCCTTGATTTACTTGATTTACTTGCTTTTTGTTATTTCTTAATTCCATCTATTCTGCTTAGCTTAGTTCTTATTTCTGAATCTATTGAGTGTCATCTTGAGTCTTTGTGGTTCGACCCCTAAATTACTATAGCGACTGCTTAGATACTTAGGGTATTAGTTTTGAGCACATCAAGGACCATAAACCTAAGGAGCTATAGAAAGAACTCTCAAGGGATTAAATAATGTTCAACTAGGATGCAAGCTATTTACTCAACTATTAGAGAAAGCAAAGAATTAGGAACAAATTAATTTTCAGGGTGAAATGACAACCTTAAAACCGGTCAGAATTAGCTCTCTTCAATTTTCACACATCTAAACTCAAACAATTCGATTTTATCTAGTTCTATTCCCACTACTAGGAGCCTTTTAGACGCTAACTTCTAACCAAAATAAGTATCTTAAGAGATATAATAATATACTGTTAACATATCCTTTTGACTGCAGATATAAGCTATCTCTCTGTATCATCACATGTTTTACTGATTATCTAAGAATTAAACGGAAAACATGTAGAAACCATAAATAGAAAGTTCAACATTGCCAACACCAAACTTAACCATGTGAAAACAATCAACATCATCGGACAAAACCAAAGTTCTACAGAGAGACGAATTTTGAAAAGTGCCAAAAGGAAACGAAATGATTTTTAAAACTAAGAGCTGATTGCTTCTTAAGATAAACTAGGGTCTTCAAAAAACACCAAAGAACATAAATTTTACAAAAGAAACTTGAAATCGAAGGATTTAAGGTTGTGATAAACTTGCTTCAAAAATCTGGAAAAACAAAAAACCAAAATTTATCACAAAAATATAAGAATTTTCGCAGAGAGAGAATCATACTTACAAAACTTCGAAACCCAAAACGTGGGAAAAGATAAATTTCAAGACTCGGGCAAAAAAAAAAAAGTGATCAGAAATTTTACAATCAATTTGCCAAATTTGAGTTCAAAACTCATAGCTTTCTACCTAAAGAATCAAACTTCACTGATAATATCACACCTTAGATTGCAAGTAATTTTAGACAATGAAAACAAACAAATGGATCTGGCAATTGGCAAACAAACAGACTAAAGAATGAACTAAAAGACTAATGACTTCAAAGGCACTAGATTAATGACTTAAAGAGACGTATGTGATGTATTGTGCATTGAGTTCTAGGACTTGACCAGAATTAGTCTTAACATTCTTGTTGCTATTACCATACTCTTCGTAGTAAGACAAACAACAAACTACAATCTACAACCTTTGGACTAGACCTTACACAGTTAACTAGTCAATCAATTCCTCATTACTCATCCATAACGTTGTCTTTATATGTAAGTCTAAACCAAAACCAGATGCTAAAACAGCAAGAACATTAAAGGGTATCAATTCAATAGAGTTACTAGATTTATCTGCACACACATTTTACCATTTTAGATAACCTAGCGAGTTCCATTTGCACCCACAATAGTTTCCTACAGTATAACATTCTTCATGGATCGCTCACTACTAACACTGAAAGTTGCCAGCTTGGAAGAGGCTTTGCAAGATTTATAAACCTGTAAGAAACTGCTCTGCTTAACGACTTCGAAATCATCTTCAATGTACAAAAGGGCACCGGAAATTACACCTGTACAAGGAACAATTCTTAAAGGCTTTACACAACACAAGGCACTTAAAAGTTAAGTGAGATAAACCTAAACACAATTCTAACCCACTTAACCAATGACCAGAATTGGATAACAGTAGAGATCTATAGAGACAAACAATGCAGATTAGAAGACTCCACAAAATTCCAACAAATGGGTCAGTAAAGAAATCAAATATAAAGCCTAAAACATCTTAATTCGTTAGTATTCGTTGATATTGTAGCAATTTAGTGACTTTACCTTATAGAGACTGTTCAATCACTTGTTACAGCCAAGTAGAGGAGAAATCCGAAAAGGAGATTAGATTTTAAAACACAATCCCTCGCTCTATCTCAAATACTTCCTTCTTCCACGAGATTTCTCAAGAACGTGTTCTTCACTTCGAAGAATTCGTACAAGACGAAGAAGAAAAAGACGACGACAAAGAACCCTATTTCGCGAAGACGAAGAAGAAGAAGACAGACGACGACCACTTCACAGATACAAACCCACTTTTTTACAAAACAAAACAAAACGAAGTCGTTTAAAATAATAAATCAGACAAAGCCATGTTTTAAACGGATCAATGTCTCATATACTCCTCATTTAACAAAAAGTGGCTCATATACTCTCGCTATTTTTCGAATTTGTTGTATTTATTTTTTTAATTCTAAAAACGTGTAAATTACCAGAAACCCATAGTTTTTTAAAACAATTACAGACCCAACCGCCTAGTATCCACCCATTATGCAACCCATCCGGGTTAAAATCGGATAAAAAAAACCAGATATAAGAACCGGAAATTTTAGGGGATATTAGTCAGTTTATATAAAATTAATCGGTTAGGTTTTCCGGGTTTCCTCTTTTTTCTCCTTTATCGGCTTCACTCTGGACTCTCCAATTGACGAATCTGTAACATTCCAACATTTCGATTTGATTTCGGGATTTCACAGTTCAGTAAAAAGAGAAGAAGCTCTCTCGATTTTCTCAATCCTTATTCAAATTCTCAGATTAGGTAAAACTAGGAAGACAATGCCGCCGAAGACATGGTATGGACGAAAGGGACCTGAGAAGAAAAAGAAATCGGCTTCTACCAAGAACAAAAAATCTGCTTCTACGAAGCAAAAGAAACAAGTGCCTCCGAAGCGTAAGAAAACGGCGCCTCCGGTGGTAGAAGAAATTTCAGATGAAATTACAGAATCCTTAGTTATTGTTCCATACAGAGAAGTACCATACTATGTAGAATTACCCATAGATGAAGAAGGAATGGCCGAGGAAGGAGAGACTGAGAAGGTCTCGGAAGAAGAAGGTCGCAATACGGTATTCATCTTAATCTTTTGTCCAGAATCTTAATCTTTTGTCCAGAATCTTAATCTTTTGTCCAGTTTGCTTATTAAAAGAAACCTTTGAAGGTGCATCTCCAGTATGCTTAATATAGGCAAAATTGTGTGTATTTTAGTTAGGTGATGAGGATGAATTCGGACCAATGCAACCTTTGAATTTGTACTTCCCTAACAGCGAGTATGTGAAGCCATTGAAGATCATAACCCGTTGTTATATAAAAGAGTGTGTAGATACAATAGAGGAAGTACTTAAGCCGGATGAGTTGAGTTGGTTTCTTGATCACCCTCAATTTCGCCACTTCTTTCACATGCCAAGGGAGAGAACTCACAAGACCATGGGCATGTGGATGCTTCTCCTCCGCACGGCGTGTGTAGAGAAGCAAAGAGAAGTTTGGTTTGTGGTGAACGGTGTTCCCATTAGGTATTCTCTAAAGGAACACGCACTCTTGTCGTGATTACATTGTCATGCGTATCCAGAAGGATATAAGAGTTTTGGGAATTCGAAGTTAGTTGACAAGCATTTCAAGAAGGAGAAGGTTACCTATGCTGCCTTGAAAAGGAAGTTTAAGACAATGAAGGCTTTTGGAGGAGATAGAATGAGGATGGCGGTATTGTATTTCCTAGCTAGTGTTATAAAAGGAAAAGGGAAGGAAGGCCCAGGTGCACCCGCTGTAGACAGTCTTCTTATAAATGTTGTTAGTGATCTTGATTGGTGCTTGACGTTTCCATGGGGAAGGCTGTCTTTTGAAGATAATCTTAAACAAATTAAACATTGTATGAAGAGTTGTAAGGGTCGTGCCAAATCAACATCTCATACCTATCCAAGTTTCATCGTTCCTATGGAGGTAATGTGTGGATAGATTGTTAGTTTTGGTTGGTTTTGTTTATGTAAATTATAATATGTATAATTTATAGCTTTTGGCTTTCGAGGCAATCCCGGATTTGAAGAAGAGATTCCGAGAAGATGTTATAGGTGCAGACAGTGGCTGTCCTCGGATGTGCAAGTCCAAGTTCATCGAAAGTCCTATGAGGGGATTCCCTCTTTCTGAGATAAATGATGCACTTGGCACAACAAAGGTTAGTTAATAATAATTAGGGGATATTGTAATAGTAACATGATGGTTAGTAAATGAATTTTTGGATTATTTAGTAGTAACATTTGTTTATTCTTTCAATCACAGGAGATTGAAAGTATCCTTGTACCAACTGATGATGAGATCAGTCTTTTGGCGGACAACATGGACCAGTCGGATGATGAAGAAGATTGTGATGATGCTGTTGTTGATGGTTGGATGAAGGTTATACTTCATTCAACAAGTGGGCTATGGTTTAAAGAACTCTACAAAGAAGATTTAGAGGGAAGAAAAGGGATTGTCGATGAGGCTGAGGAGGAGGAGGCTGCGGAGAAAGAGGCTGAGGAGAAACTGGAAAAACAGGCCCAACAGAAACAAATAGAAGGTGTTAAGATGATCATTGAAAGAAGATTCAAGGTGTTGGTTGATATGCTTTCAGAAATGGAGGTAAAACTGACTGGGAAGATTGAGAAGCTAGGAGAGAGGATTAAAAGCGTTGAAACAAAATTGTTGAAGGTTGATGCAGTGGTTGCTGCTAGTAACGATAAAGAAAGTGATGGAATGGATGGTGGTGAAACTGGGGAAAATGGTAGAGATAGTGTTGGAGTGATTGCAGGTGAAACTGTTATTGAAACTGTGGTTGAATTAGTTATTGAAAAAGAGAAACAGACGAAGAAGGGGAGAAAGAGGAGTTATTCAAACCTCAGGAAAGAGCCATTCGACCCTCCAGTCACCAGGAGGAACAAGAGGGTCTAAGTTGAAAAATTGTCTTATCCAAATGATGGATGTTATTGCTTATGTATGTTTGACGCTTATTGTGGTCTTCTTATTTGAGAAGTATGTTTGACGCTTATTGTGGTCTTCTTATTTGAGAAGTATGTTTGACGCTTATTTTGGTCTTCTTATTTGAGAAGTATGTTTGACGCTTATTTTGGTCTTCTTATTTGAGAAGTATGTTTGACGCTTATTTTGGTCTTCTTATTTGAGAAGTATGTTTGACGCTTATTTTGGTCTTCTTATTTGAGAAGTATGTTTGACGCTTATTTTGGTCTTCTTATTTGAGAAGTATGTTTGACGCTTATTTTGGTCTTCTTATTTGAGAAGTATGTTTGACGCTTATTTTGGTCTTCTTATTTGAGAAGTATGTTTGACGCTTATTTTGGTCTTCTTATTTGAGAAGTATGTTTGACGCTTATTTTGGTCTTCTTATTTGAGAAGTATGTTTGACGCTTATTTTGGTCTTCTTATTTGAGAAGTATGTTTGACGCTTATTTTGGTCTTCTTATTTGAGAAGTATGTTTGACGCTTATTTTGGTCTTCTTATTTGAGAAGTATGTTTGACGCTTATTTTGGTCTTCTTATTTGAGAAGTATGTTTGACGCTTATTGTGGTCTTCTTATTTGAGAAGTATGTTTGACGCTTATTTTGGTCTTCTTATTTGAGAAGTATGTTTGACGCTTATTTTGGTCTTCTTATTTGAGAAGTATGTTTGACGCTTATTTTGGTCTTCTTATTTGAGAAGTATGTTTGACGCTTATTTTGGTCTTCTTATTTGAGAAGTATGTTTGACGCTTATTTTGGTCTTCTTATTTTTACATTTTGTTCTTCTTATTTCGGATATGTGTGATATGAGTGAATTTCAATTGAAAAATTTTACTAAGTTCAGAAAGCCGAATAGACAATTTACCAGGTGTACAACGATCACAGTTTTACCAATTTTATCAATGACACGAAACGATAGTAAAACAAACATAAAGGTCAAGCAATAGACAATTTACCAGGTGTACAACGATCACAGTTTTACCAATTTTACCAATGATACGAAACGATAGTACTCAAACAAACATAAATGTCAAGCAATACCAGTGAAATATAATGTCATATCTTACACATACATAGCATAGCCGAGCCAAGCACCACCCTTTATGGGCTGGTCCTTACGTTCATTAACCTACGAATTTCGTTTTCTACCTTTGCCACGCGGTATTTAAGTTCACTAATTTCATCACGCATTTGTAGGATTGACACTTGAACTGCCTCCAATTCTGTACTAGGGATAGTGGTCGCTTGTATGTGCTCCTCAGGTCGGATGGACAATCTTTTCAGCTCATCTCCAATGTGGTTGTTCAATAGTGTTAACTCCTCATCAGCTGCAACATCCCACCACTTAGAAATGTGGTGCCAATCACCATCCTACGCATTAGCCGTAACAAAATTATTTGACAAACACTTCAAGAATTGAAACGAAATTATATTACTTCACAGATTCAAATAAAATTATATTATCTCACTCATAGGGCATTGGTAGTATCTTCTTCCTCGATTATCCGGAACGGTAGACACTAGAAGCTTAACACGGTGGCCACAAAAACATACTCTAGGGACACCGTAATCGCCGTCTGCATAACAACACGGATCCAAACTTGCTTCTGACTCGGAGCTGGTCACTGGACTGATAGGCATTATTACTAGCAGAAGAACACAAGAGCACAATGATTTACCAGAAATGATTTACCAGAAACTAACGAGAGATTTACTCGGATTGTTGACAAATATGGGGGAAAAAATTAGAAATGAGTGAAATGTTGAAATGAGTGAACTGTTGACAAATATGATTATTACTCGGACTGTTGAAATGAGTGAAATGTTGACAAATATGGGGGAAAAAATTAGAAAAAGGGGGGAAAGATTGAAATTTTAGGGAAAGAGAGAAGCGGGAAAAACAAGTGACTGGCCAAAATGCACCGCTGGAGTGTTGTGGGGACCACATGTGCGCTTGTTTGACTAATTGACCAGCCGATATGCACTGCTGGAGTGTTGTGGGGACCACATGTGCGCTTGTTTGACTAATTGACCAGTCGATATGCACCGATAGTTTTTCCCAGTCGAACTATTTTACCAACTTACAAACAGTTTCACTTTTGCCATTTATTTAGCTTTTGTGAGTTTTACCAAATTTAAACAAAAAGATTTTAGTTTTACCATAAACAAAATGATTTATATATGCAGCGCAAATACTTTTATAGGATAATATGTCTAGTTAAACATAATTTCGTGAAGATGGATCAAAATCTGATCAACATTACGAAAGTCATCTTAAAAGTATAAAGAATGTTGTGTATGGATGTCTTGTTGTTAGTAGCAATCAAGCAATAAAATTAGTTTAGTGCTTCTAACATTTTTTTCATACATTGTAAGTTATATAATTACATTATAGTTACATTTTCGTTTTATAAATATATTTTTTTTAATTGTAATTACATTGTAAGTTATAAAGTTACATTGTAATTATATTTACATTTTCGTTTTTGTAAGTTATTTGTGGTGTAAATTAATATATTTGTCATGATTACATTTTGCCGCTTAAGTGTCCTTTCATAATTAATAACTGACGCCGAAAAGCTTTCACTTCAATGTGTCCAAGTGACGACCTTTCACTTCATTATAATAAAAAGATAAATAAGGGAAAGAGAGAAGGAATTCGGAAGAGAGAGATTAGTTTTACCAAACCAGAAACAATGAAACGTTTTGAAGAAAGCGAGTCTTCTTCTTCTTCTTCTTCTTCTTCTTCTTCAACAAAGAGGTGTAAAAACAATTTAGCTTCAGATCTTCAAGATCTTCCAGTCGATCTGCTAAAAACTATTCTGTTGATATCATGTGAACAAGATTTCCGTCATATGGTTATGCTCAAATCAACTTGTAAGCTTTTCCGTGATATTGTCGAAGATGATGAATTTTTGTCATCAATTGATTGCTTCTTTTTTCGTCTTTACTGGCCACATCACGACCCATCTCTCCTAGATTCGTTCAGAGTTCGTTGTTTTGAAAAAAACAACGCTTCTACCATCTTCATGAGGGGTCTCTCAGAGTTCCGAGAAGGCAATTTGGATCAAGGCCTCTCAACTCTTCGGGAATCTGCTCTTAAGGGCTACGACGTGGCTATTTATAGTTACGCCATCCTTCGTAGGATTATGAATCCTACAGACGAGTTCGAGAAAGACATTACCAAACCAAGAAGAGAGTTTGTTAGAAGCGTCAGACGGAAACTAGCGGATGCAAACCTTCCATATGAATGGTTTTACGAAGATCCTCAACAGTTCATGGAGAAGCGAGCGCAATTTAATGCTATAAAGCTCTTCACCTGTCAGTGTGAAAAGCTGAATGGCTGGGAAAACGAATGGAATGAGGAGTTCAAAGGTGGTGAAAGAGGATCCATGTGTGAAGTACTGTGATCATCCAAGTTATTTGGTTTTGTCGAGAGTTCCGTCAAAAGGTTGGATGGTTTTGATGTTAAGTACTGTGAAGTTTTTTGGTTTTAATGCTATGTATTATGAAGTTTATGGATTTCATTTCATTTAGGTTTTAATGCTATGTTTTAATGCTATGTACTATGAATGAATGATAGTTTATGGATTTCATTGTCATCCCAGTTTTACAGAAAATAGATTATCACATAAAACATAAAACAGAGTATAACATAAAACATAAAACAGAGTATAACAAATTGTCATCCCAGTTTTACAGAAAACAGATTTAGCCGATAAAACATAAAACAAATTGTTGTCCCAGTTTTACAGTATCATGCAAACCATTTACCCAAGTTTTGCCCTCGAACTACCTTATTACTCTTCTTCCTCCTCTTCCGACCTTCTCCAGCAGAAGGATATCGATTCTCTTGGTGTCTCCCACTCTTTCGCTTCGGGTAATTTGGAGGCAACACATACATTGCCTGTATATTATCGGGAACTACCCATTCACTCACATCTGGGACTGGATAAATTGTCCGGTAGTACGCCAATGCCCACTGTTCCAAGGTGTAATAATTCGAACATAAATCGTATACATGTATATCCACCGTTCGAGTACCCAACTTCATGTATTCAAGCACAGCGGCAACGGCATGGACACAAGGATACATGTCTAGATCAAAACGTTTGCAAGAACAAGTTTTTCTCCTCAAGTCCACCAAATATGGTTTGCCATCACGTCCAATGACACTGAATTCCATCAAGAAGGTGTTCAACGTATTCACTCTTAAGCTTGCACCATCCTTACAGTTACTGTGCAATTCATTCTCCACAAAAGGTACCATTTTCCGGGTGTTTGATCCACTCACTGCTTCCTGCCTGTGTCTGTTAAACCACTCCGCAATTTTTGCAACAATGACATCAATCATAGGGAGTAAAGAGTACTTCCTTGCGTTCTTGAATACACTATTCAAGGATTCTGCAGTATTTGTTGTGTCCAAGTTGTACCTAGCCCCTGCAAAATAACACCTTGCCCACTTGTTTACTTTCACACTCTTTGTCAAATACTCACCTACTTTTGGATACTTATTCTTGAATTCGTCATACGCCTTCTCGAATTCAGCCTGTGTATAAATCTGAGCCATTTCCCTAAATGTTGCTGCAACTGTTTCTTTGCTAATTCCACCAACCTTTCCTTTTACATTCTGTGACAAATGGTAAACACAAAACCCATGTTCACAACTCGGATACACAGCAGCAATAGCATTGATGAGACCTTGATTTCTGTCACTGATAAAAACCAACTCTGGCTGTTATGGTACAACAGTTTTCAGCTGAGTGAAAAACCACTTCCAACTACATTCCTTTTCACCATCAACTACAGCAAAGGCAATGGGATAATGGTGATGGTTGGGGTCCTGGGCTGAAGCAAATAGTAACACACCACCATTTATGAGGAAAGTTGCATCTACACAAAGAACTTTCCGCATACATCTAAACCCTTCAATGCAAGCTCCCAACGCAATGAACACATACTGAAACCTTTGTTCTTCATCCAACATGTAACTTGTTTTAGTACCAATATTCAACTTTTCTAACATGAACAGATAAGAAGGCAACAACTTGTAACTCTCTTCTGGATTACCACGCACACGAGCTGCAGCTAATTTTTTGCCTCTCAAAGCAGTTGAGTATGACACCTTCACATTCAGTTTTCCATGTACAAGGCTAATGAGATCTCTAGCATTAGGGGTCTCCAATACTCCTGGATAATCTTCTTGCACAACAGATGCAACTAATTGTCATGTACCTCCCCTTCTATTCGTACTTGTGCTGGCAGTAGCACGAGAGCATGAATGCATCTTCCTATATACTCTAACTGACCATTTCACTTTCTTAGTTTTTTGAGGCTTCGCCACTCGTAAATACCAATTACAGTCTTTCTCACGACATTTTATCACATATCTCCAACTATCAGAGTTTAGGATAACGTACTCAAAACATTCCTTATGTGCCGCTCTAGCCACTAACTCTTGCACTTGTTCCTTTTTCACAAACTCTTGTCCCACTTCCAACCATGAGCCATCTTCCCACATCTCTAGAGACTTACTTCCTTCTTCATTACATGGTGCCTCTATACTTACATGCATACCAACATCTTCACCATACCCATCACCAACATCTTCTACATTCACCTCATTAACTTCCTCGGCGCCATAAACCATTATCGCTCCATCATTAACTGTGAGATTTGAGTCATTATTCTCATAATTCACACCAACTGAACTCCCAACCTTGCTTCTTAATACTTCCTCAACGCAGTCACTTAATTCCACATACAAAGGACTTCTACGTTGCTCATTGTCCATTGTCGATAGAAAACCATCAACATCATCATCATCGAAGATATATGAAGCAATCGGAGGTTTCACTGTTAGATGAATGTAACTCAACCTCAGATTTTCCGTTGCAAACTCTATACCAAGCTTCCATCGAATTCTATCAATCAACATAGCATAATTTATCTCATTCTCATCCTTAAACGTTAATGCTATCAATTTAGGTTTATTAGACACCCATCGACACCCATCATCTGCCTTATACTCGTAATCCCCTCCATATTGACAATGTATTACTGTCTTCATGCTCTACAAACTGAAATTCGACTACTCACCTTTCAACCTCAAATTCGAGATAAGGTGGACGGCAAAGCTTTCGAGCTCTAGGTACGATTGGGACAACAGTTTGGAAGAGCTGAAGAATTAACAATGGCTATGGCTTGGAATGAAATAGCTGAAGAATTGAAGAAATCGTATAGAAGAATTGAAGAATCGAAGAATCGCAATCAGAGCGTACGACGCATCTTTCGCATTTGGGGATTTTTGGTTTCAGGATGATTAACGTGGCGTGATTTCATTGGACTAGATATGGTGAGTTTTGATTGGTTGGCAACTAAGGGTAAATTGGGGGAAGAAAGTGGAAAAAAGAGGGAGGAGTAAAGTAGATCATTTTGGAGTAGTGTAGATTTGAGAGTACTGAGATTGGAGTATCTCAGCCATTCGCCCTGTTTTAAACCCCATATTTTTTTAAAACACGGCTATGTACAACCCTAAAATATAAAACAGGGTCACGTGTCTAAAAAAATTAACACGGACCAGGCTCGGAAACCTTACCTGGATTTTCATGTTTTCAGGATCATTTGTGAATTGATCAAACAAGCGCTTTAGTGTGCTTAAATTTATCTCACTACCAAGAATCTCAACATGTAGTGAGGTATGAGTAATCAACCAAAGAAATTATCTGATATAAAGACACAGAAAAAAGAAAAAAAAAGAAATTGAGAATAGATATGAGTAATTAGTCTAAATCAAACCTTGAACTGAAACGAAAACCATGATAGAAAACAAAAGATTGTATCAGTGATGATCAACCAAAGATATAAACAACAAAATAACAACAGAATCAAAAAGACCCTAAGGTTCAGGTTTTGATTTTGAAGATTTAAGTAACTTACGAACATGTTAGCAGGCTTCAAACGAAATCAGATTGTTGCATCTTCGATTTCTCTCTGGCGGATCTAGAAAATTTATTCACTGGGGGCAATAATTTAACAAAAAAAAATCGAATAATAAAAATATCAAATATCAAATAAAACATAAAATTGTCATATGAAAACTCCAAAAAATCTTACAAATGCACCCTACGCTCATTTATCATTTGAAATATGTTTATCACTTTTTCATTTGTGATAGATTCAAATAACTCTTTTTCAATATAGCAAACGAGACAATCACTTAGAAACTGGTCTCCAATTTTATTGCGTGTAACCGTCTTCACCAACTTCATTGCAGAAAACCATCTCTCAACACTTGCTGTAGCAACTGGTAAAGTTAATACTAACTTCAGCAGCCTGTAAACCAAAGGATGTGCAAGATGCTTTTGGGTTTTCACCATCAAACGAGAAAGATCTCCAAGATTTTTCAGATTCTGAAATCGTTCGTCTCTGCGAACATTGTTAATGTATATATCAAGATGCTGCTCAAGAGACAAAATCTCCCAATAGCTGAAGTCATCTGGATAAAACTTAACCAACCTCACCAATTTTTCTTTGTCAAACTCGTGGAATGAATCAAGAGGACTTAAAGAAGCCATACAAATAAGTAGTTCAGTGTTTACCTCCGTAAAACGATCATTGAATTCTTGAAGTTGTAGATCTAGAACTGTGTAAAAGCAGTTAACCTTATAATGATGCATATTGGTTATATTGGTTTTTTTTCTTGGTTTCCTGGGATCAACAAAGATGTCTTCCATGACAAGCATTTCAGCATTATGTTTCTGGCAAAAAGATGAAACTTTATCCATAAGTGAATCCCATCCATCATTCCTAAGATTCTGTAATTCTTCCTTAGTAGATTCCACCAGTGACATGGCATTTAAAATATCCTGATCTTTCCTTTGCAGTGCCATTGACAAACTCTTAGTTAATCCCAAAATAATTAGCATTAGTTGCATATAGAACACACAATCAAAAGTGTGAAAGTACTTGAGAAGACCATATGCTTGACGTTTTTTTGAGTCTTCAACGCCTTCGTTTTGGATATACTCAAGAACCTCGATGATAATAGGAAACAACTCAACTAATCGCTGCAACGTTCTTTGATGAGAACCCCAACGAGTATTTCCAGGTCTTTGACGCGAAATTTCTTGATTCAATCCTGTCCCAGTGTTAATCTCACCACTACTAATTCCTTCCTGCACCTTTTTTCGATAATTTTCTCGAATCATATCTTGCCTTTTGCAAGAAGCTCCAACCACATTCAACAATGTAGAAACCATATCAAAAAAATCACCAACCTCAAAGTGCTTTTTTGCGATTGCCGCCACCACCAATTGAAGTTGATGAGCAAAACAATGAACATAGTAAGCAACATTGTTTTCTCTAATTCAAAGATCTCAACCCATTAAATTCGTCCTTCATATTGCTTGCTCCATCATAACCTTGTCCCCTCAGCTTTTTCAAGCTCAACCCATATTTAGCAAAGAAATCATCAATACCAGAATTCAGAGATGTAGATGACGTTTCTTTTACGTGAACAACTCCAATAAACCTTTCTTTCACTGTTCCACTCTTATCAACATATCGAAATACAACAGCCATTTGTTCTTTGTGTGAAATATCAGCAGATTCGTCAACCAACATAACAAACACACCATGATCAATTTCTTCCATAATTGATTTCACTACCTCTTCTACAAAACAATTCACAATCTCTTTCTGAATTTTTGGAGAAATCATCTGGTTAGTTTTTGGAGCATTATTCAAAATAACCTTACTTATAGCATCATTCTGTTCTCCTGTGTATTTCACGAGTTGCAGGAAATTTCCTCTATTAGCAGACTCTTCTGACTCATCATGACCACGGAAAGATAACCCTTGTCGCAACAAATATCTAGAAACATCAATTGAAGCATTTAGACGAATGTGATACTCAGTCTTCACCACATCATCCTGTTTAACAAAAGCATGCACAATAGACTGACCTTGATTCATCAAGTTGTCACATTTCTCAGCAGCACTATTGTGAGATATGTTTGGGGTTTTGCCCATATGAGTGTCTAATCTGTCAGGCTTATTCCAGCCACAAAAACCTTCTTTTACAAACGCATCACTCCCACCTTGCTTACGTACGTCATCTTTAAATAAGTAGCAACACAAACAAAAAGCTCTATCTTTTGATACGATATACTCTAGCCAAGTACCAAACTTTTCAAACCAAGTTGGATTAAATCGCCTCAATGCATTACCTACAAATATTTTCTTAAAAGCATGACCATAAGGCTGACATGGATCTCTAGCAAGATATATGCGTCTTATCTCTTCTCTTTGATTCGGATGATAGTTCACTATCTCTTTTCTCTCTGCAGGATCCCATGGCAAATCATCGACATTGGTTTAAAATATCGTTTTATTAGCCCACCTATAAAACAAAACATGTTATCAGTAAAATAATTAGAAAATCTACAATAAAATTATCACATCACACTAATTTGCCAGTTGAATATAGTAGTTCAAATACACTTTAATTTTCATCGTTTTGAAATAATACAGAAAACAATAAGTGTTGATTACTTTGGAAAACTAGAAACGAAATTACAATTATTTTGAAAAATTAAACACAAAATTATAATAAGAAATTGTCTAAAGTATCTTCAAATCATAGCCAGAAAAATTCAACCTCTAAAATTAGAAGAAACAAATTTGCCTTTATGTTTCTACAATTAGAATATATGAATATGCTTTTAATCTCTTAAAATTATAATAAACGATGATTAAAATAAAATAGCAAATAAAATAAAACTTACCAGTTGTCTCTGGTGACTTGTCTGCAGCGAAGCGAGGAGGAGAAAGAGAGATAACAAAAAAAGTTGGATACAAAATTTTAGGGTTTAATTTGTAAAGGTTATTAATTTTAGTTTAGATAGTCTTTTATTAGGAAAATACTAGTATTATGGGCTTTATTCTCCTAAAAATTTAAAACAAAATTTAGTAGGGCCACATAAGCAGTATTTTTTTTCACATCCGATGGTGGGTGCAGTCTTTTGGTTTTTAGTGGGGACAATCATTAAAATTTAATATAATTTACATTAAAATTTTTCTTTTTTCCTTTTTATGGCGGTGGCAGCTGCCCCCATCTTGATGAACGTAGGTCCGCCCCTGAGTCTGTGGTGATTTCTGGGTTTTATAGACCAAAACGGTCGAAAAGATCGTAATTGAAAGATGAAAGATTCTTTTTTGGATTTAAATAAGGTTTGACGTCCACGATTTATGACCGTTTTGAAGTGTGTCAATTTAACCAAACCATTCTTCAATTTAACCAAACCATTCTTCAATTTAACCAAACCAATCTTCAAACGTATGGGTTTTTGAACTAAACCAAACCAAATTCTATTTTTTTTTAATCAAATCCCCTAATTTGATTGAAACAATACATCATGCATTACGAGATTATTTCAATTTTTTTATTTCTAATTCTTATGCAGTTTCAATTCAACCGCTAGAAATAATAATAGAGAAAATTTCATCTCATGTGCGTCGTTATAAACACTAGAAATCGATCCGTGTGATACTCATTGTATATTACGGCTTAATTATTTTATTTTGTTTGAAATTTATAAGGGTTTGTTTTGTTAGGAGTTTCATCTTTAAATATTTAATAAATAAAATCCAAATTTTGTAATCTTCTAGAATATTTTTCATTTTTTAAATATTTTTTATAACAATAATATTAAAAATATATATGAATTCAACTGGTGATAAAAATACTATTAAATGTTGTAATTACTAAAAATGGTGAAAATATTGATACTGATAATATTAAGAGGTGGCGGTGATGTAGATAAAAATTTAAAATGTAAAATAGTAACTTTTAAGAACAGAACTTTAAACTATTAACAATATGAAAACATATAAAATATACATAAAAACAAATAAAACGCATTCTGCATTTGTTCAAACATAAAAGACATTTTTTGCCATCATAGCTTTTCATCTTTTTATGAGTTGGAATTATTTATCATATTTTGTTACACATCGATAAATTCTTTATGCATTTGTAAAGTTTGTAAAATCACATCTTTTATAAATTTAGAACTTAATTCTTAAGATCACAAATGTTTAAAATAACTAAAAATGCTAAAATTTGGCTAATAGTTATGTAATATCTCATCTGCAAAATAATATATAGTTCAATTTTGTATATATGATTTTTTCAAGAAAAATTAAACTTCTTTGAAGATTAGGTGATCCAATATTCTATTGCGCTTAGAGAATTTTCGATGAATTATTAGATATGTTGAGCACGACGTTAGAACATCCAACAAAAGACAACACAATTTTTTATATCAATCCATAACAATCTCATGGTAATTTTGTTTATCTTTTCAATGGCTAGCGTTAATTTCTTTATATTTCAATTTTGTGCTGCAAACCTAATAATTCTCTAAAAAATTAGTTGACTTTAAATTTGCTGCTTCTCTAGATTTTGTTTCGTTAAAAAAATATATTTTAATTAGTAAATCCTCAAGTGTGTCTTTTTTCTTCTCTTGAGTCATAACACAGTATTGCAATTTCATTTTAGATGTTACACATATTCATATTATATATCACTTTTTTTTTTTTTTTTGGGTTTGGTTGAGAGAGAGAGAGAGATTAAGAAAGAGTTTGTGAATCATATTATATATCACTTTATATGTGTTTTGTTATGCAACCTTATTATTTGTTTTTATTATAGTGCTGAATTTTGAAAGTTCTTATCAAGAACCGATTTAATATTTTTAAATCATTTTTGTTTATATTTTTTTTTAAAAATCAAGTGTCATATCTTGAATTTTTTTTTCTTTTCCAAACTTGATATATTGTATGTAGAAAATAATTAGAGTTATACTCCTCGTTTTCTCATTTTATATTAAGATTTCTCATATAATTTACTGAATTTAGATATATATTTTGAAAATAGCCAAAAAAGAAGAAAATAAAGAGAATCAAGCGGCGATTGTAAGGGTGACTAGGGTTTTAAAAAATTCTCGAGCTAGATCGGCTTCTGATCTCTAGATCTGCAAGGTTTTTGAAGATTTCCTTTCGTGATCTACCTTTCTCCGTCGTTGGTTTTTGTTTCTTCATGGTTCTTCAAGCGTTCTATTTATGATACATAGTTCTGTTTTCGTTTTGTTTTCTTTTCGTGCGACTCAAGGTTTACTGTCTTGTGTAGTTTGGTGTTAAGATTGTTCAAATCATTGAGCTATTGTTGTTACCCTAGATTGGGTGTCTTCACTAGGTAGATTCTCGCTTTGCTTGAGTGTCGAGATAGCTCTTTTCACTTCAATGGTTTTAGGTAAAGATGGTGAATGAGGATATCGTTTTTCTGGCCCAACAAAGCCTCATCTGTGGATTCGAGAAGAACCAATACAGATTGCTGACGTTGACAATTCATCCCTTATAGAAGCAAATCGGTTTACCCTAATTGGTAGGGTGACAAATATGCAAGTTCAGAACATAAAGGGGTTGATTGCTTTTATGCCTTTAATTTGGACGATCAAAGCAGGAGTGGCAGGGCGAGTTCTTAAACAAGGACAATTCATCTTTAGGTTTAAGAACGAAGAAGATCTCCAAACAGTGCTGCAAAGGGATCTCTTTCATTATAAACGGTGGATGATTGTATTGGAGAGGTGGGCACCTATTGTTTCAGAGGCTTTTCCCATCAAGGATACCTTTCTGGATTCGAATCCATGGTATTCCTCTGCAATACTGGAATGAGGTTACCTTAAACACAATTGGGGAGAAGCTTGGCAATGTCGTGAATCGAGAAGCGGCTAAAGCAAGAGTGAGGGTGGAGTTAAATGCTTTTAAACCGTTGGCGACAAGAAAGTCGATCCAAACACCAAATGGAGAGGAAGTTTTTATAACACTTGAGTACGAAGGTTTAGAGAAACATTGCTTCTGTTGTATGAGCCTGCTACATGAGAAAAAATCATGGCCCTCTAAGCTTCTAAAAGAAGGAAACGTTCCTTTCCCTAAGAAAGAAGATATAATCCAGCTTAATACTCGACTTTGGGTGGATGATGATAGAAGACGAAAGGTAGAGAAAAAGGATCAATTACAGACAAAAGACGAAAGGATGATGAGAGGATGTCCCTGAATAGAAGACGGAATATACCCAGGTCACCAACTCGAAAAAACCCTTGGACTGGGAAGAGAATGGATGATAAACCTTATCATAACCTAAGCTGCATAGAATATCGGAAGCGGGTACGTAGAAGCAGAGAAGCGAATATTTTTTAAAAAATTATGAAGCGGGTACGTGTTGGAAGCGTATATCTACACACATATATATATATATATATATATATATATATATATATTGTTAACTATATATATATATATACATTTATTATGAAACGTTAAACATATATGATATTAAAAATTATACTTAACCACACAAATTTGATACATATAATTTAAAACTCATTAAAAATAGGGTTTCTTGCTAAACTAGACTTTTATTTGAAGTCAATTCCAAAACTAGACCCCTCTTCATTTTCTTTTCAAAACGCATTAAAATACCCTTCCCAGCTTCTTTTTTCACAAAAATACCTAGCGCAGACTTCTCCTGTGAAGTATGGTAGCTGGGTTTGAAAAACAATTACCTAAAGATTCTCACATAATAACGAAAATGCCATCGTCTTCAATAGTTCCCAACCACACTTACCAAACAAAATTGAGCTCTCAATGCTTCAAACAACCGAATTAAGTGATGTTAATGCTTTAAAACTGAGTTAAAAGCTCCATTTTTGTCGATCTCCTCTCTCTTCAACCATTTAACTCTATAATATCATTTTCAATATTTACCATCCATATATCTTGCGATTTACTAAGATTCGAGCATAATAACGCTTGGGTTGCTTGGGTATTGTTGGCGTGATCAGTTCTTGGCCGTTTAAGAAGCTAAACACAAGCTCAAACCAAATCTTGATAATTTTTGCTTCATTTTCTCCGATTTTCTAAAAGGCAGACTTCATGGGTGAAGTCTCAATACTCAATTGGGGGTTAGTTTTGCAATTGACTTTTTGGGTCTCAGACTTCACGATTGAACCACGATGAAGTCTGAAGTTCTTCTTTGAAAACAAAAATGGTGTTTAGACTTCACCGTCGAAGTCTGGTTACAAGGGGTCTAGTTTTGCAATTGACAGTTAAGTCTGACTTTGTACAAAGACTTCTTCTGTGAAGTCTGCGAAAAAAGGCGGTTAGTTTTGCAATTGACCGGAACGAAGACTTTTTATCGAGACTTCATCTGAGAAGTCTGCGTGAAAAAGGGGTTAGTTTTGCATTTGACCAAAATTCCGAAACATTGACTATTGGTAGACTTCTCGTATGAAGTCTACAACCATCGGTAACTCTGGAATTTAAAAATAATTTTTTTTGGTCAATTACAAAAGTAACCCTTTTTCTACATAGACTTCTCAGACGAAGTCTCATGTAAAAGTCAAACTCTAGTCAATTGCAAAACTATACCCTACTTTATGGGTAGACTTCACCGAAGAAGTCTCTGAAGGCAAAAAAACTTCATCGAGGAAGTCTAATTACATAATAGACTTCACAGACACAGTCTATTACCAAAAAGACTTCCTAGATGAAGTCTACTAAAAAAGTCAAAACTGTGGTCAATTGCAAAACTAGACCCCAAACTGGTATAGACTTCTCTGACGAAGTGTCCTTGTGTAGCAGACTTCGCTTGTGAAGTCTGCTCAAAAAGTCAAAATATGGTCAATTGCAAAATTAGACTCGTGCTTCAGACTTCACGGACAAAGTCTGCTTCAGATAGCAAAGCAAACTTCATCGAAGAAGTCTACTAAGAGACTTCGCCTGTGAAGTCTACTAAGAGACTTCGCCTGTGAAGTCTACTAAGAGACTTCGCCTGTGAAGTCTACTAAGAGACTTCGCCTGTGAAGTCTCTAATGATAATTTTAGTAAAAATGCAATTTTAGCCTATTTGTAATTAGTTTTTTTTTTCTTGTCCTAACATGTGTGTTACGTATGGCTTTTGATGTTTTATAATTTGAACTATTTTAATCGCATAATTATTTTTATATATTTTTTCTTAACTTATTAGGTGTTTAGGTTATAAATTTAGACTTCACGGGCGAAGTCTGCTTCAGATAGCAAAGCAGACTTCATCGAAGAAGTCTACTAAGAGACTTCGCCTGTGAAGTCTCTAATGATAATTTCAGTAAAAATGCAATTTTAGCCTATTTGTAATTAGTTTTTTTTTTCTTGTCCTAACATGTTTGTTACGTATGGCTTTTGATGTTTTAGAAATTTGAACTATTTTAATCGCATAATTATTTTTATATATTTTTTCTGAACTTATTGGGTGTTTAGGTTATAAATTTAGACTTCACAGAGGATGTCTGTGCGTAGACTTCGTTCGAGAAGTCTCTTGCACTATCTTTTTAAAAAATGGATTTGTATCATATATAATATGCATTTTCGAGATTTTAAATTTTTTACATGTGTATTAGTTATTGTTGTTGTTTATGTATGAATTTCACATCTCAATGTCTTATATTCTATCTTAAATCGATTTTACGAATTTCTGATAATTATTTTTCAACAGACTTCACCTTTGAAGTCTACTGTGAAACAAACTAACAGTTTGCCTTTGTGTTGTTTCAAATGTCTTTCAGAAAATGGTTCATGTACCTGCTGTCTTTGGAGAATGGGTGATGAGAGACTGTAAGTGGCATTTTGAGGTGGATCATCCCAAAGGAGGGAGAATGTTTTTCTTGAGTGATTCTTGTACACACCGTGAACTCATTGAGATGGCACTAGCAGACTATGAGCTGGACAAGAACGACTTCGTCGAGTTAACTTACTCGTTGCCGAATTCAATGTTGAAACTAACATACACGGATTGTCCTACACCACCTATGCATGTCTCAAATGATAGACAAGTGCGGTCCTTGGTTGAGTTATGTAAAACGCATGCTGTACGCCTATGCGTCTCGAGTCATTTTGGTATGGCTAGTGGCAATGAGGTTGTTGGTGAAAGTGTTGACGAAGACCTTGATATTTCTCTCTCTTACTCCTCTCTCTCCTCTTTCGCCGTAAGTTATCGATTTTCTTCCTCCCTGCCGGAAAACCCCAAACTCTCTCAACGACGACACTCTTTCTCGCCGGAAAATTACCATGCGACGACACTCTCTCTACGACGACATACTCTCTCTACTCTTTCTTTGAACTGTTTTTTTTTTTTTCTGTATCTATACCCAATCTTTTATTTTATTCGCAGTTCTGGAAATCGCAGACTTCATTCACATCTTCGTACATCTTATCAAATTAAATTTCAGTTAAGTCTCTTCCCTTTTTACTAGATTGTTGGAGACTTCATAAGGGAAGTCTATATGAAGACTTCACCGGCGAAGTCCGTACACGTCATAGTTATCTAACTTCTCGTTTCTTCTGTGACATAGGTTTCAATATGGCTCTTTCGCGCGACATATCTGAATACGAAGTTAAGGAGGCTATTCACGATATGCCTCAGTTTCCACCTTGGCATTTCACCAAAGACGCTGAGCCCGCGCCTGAGAAGAGTATAGGCTACTACAGCAGAACACCTAAGCTTCTTACATTGCTGAAGAGTTTGAAGACAAAGATATGGATATATCTGATGGTGGTGAGGTTAACGTCAACGACGATGGTGATGATGATGATGATGATGCGGAAGATTCTCATGCTGGTGAGGTTAAAGAAGAATACCTTGAGGATTATACTGTGTATGGGAAAGTTGAGGATGAGGATGGTAGTGAAAATGATGATGATGATAATACATGTCTTGTTGCGGAAGGTGGCTTTGTTGGTGAAGGCCCCAGATCCAACATGACATGGTCAGACGATATCTATACGACTGCAAGTTTTCCTACAAAGGATGCGCTTGTATCCGAGCTGCGGTTGACGGCTATAATGTCGAAATTCACGTTCAAAGTGCATAAGTCTACACAAAAGTTTTCGTAGCCATCTGCGGTGTGAAAGGATGCAATTGGAGGATTAGAGCGGCTGTGAAAAACGAACAAAAAAGGTTTTGGGTTACCTTGTACAAAAAAGATCATACTTGCAATGTGGCAGACCGAATTTCTCTGCGCAAACGTCATGCTCCGAGATATATTGCTATACTGTTTTATGATGAATGGGGAACAATCGATGGAGTAACGCCAAAGATGATTAGATCTGCAATGAAGAATAAATATGGTATGCAGATGAATTATACCCACTTCCTATAGAGCTTTAATATTTGTACAAGACTTGGTGAGGGGAACAGCAGAAGATATATATGAGCAGCTGCCGTCTTATCTCTATCGCATCGGGCTAGCCAATCCCGGAACTGTCACTGATCTTGTGGTTGATGATCAAAACAGATTCAAATATCTGTTTATGGCTCTTGGAGCCTCTATTACCGGTTTTCAGATCCTGAGAAGAGTTATGGTGGTGGATGGGTGTCATCTACCGGGGAAGTATGGTGGAGTTATGCTAGTGGCTTGCGGCCAGAACGGGAATTTCCAAATATTCTCGTTAGCTTTTGCTATTGTAGACTCTGAAAATGATGAATCATGGCAATGGTTTTTCACCAAGTTGAGTGGATGTGTCTCCGATCAATTTCCTTTGGTCATAGTGTCCGACAGGCACACCTCGATTAAGAATGCCATTGAAACTGTTGCAACAAGAGGGATATGTTATTATCACCTACAGAATAACATAATCACGAAGTACAAGGGAAAGCAGCTTATGTACTTGGTGAGAGGGGCTGTGTATGCATATACGCATTACGATTTTAACATATACATGGACGCCTTACGTGAGACGAAGCCCGATCTTGCAGCTTACTTGGAGGACGCAGATGTGAAACTATGGGCCCGCATTCACTTTTAAGGAGAACGATACAACATACAAACGAGCAACATTGCTGAATCGATAAACTCTGCACTTAAGCCAGCTCGAGGATTTCCCATACCCTTTCTTTTGGAATTCATACGAGAGAAGCTAGGAAGATGGTTTTTTAAAAGACGAGAAGACGCTGTCAGTCTCACAACTAAACATAGCAAGGGAGTTGAATATTTGCTAACTATTCGTCAGCATTATGCTGACCAGATGACTGTCAAACGCATAGACGGTTGGCGATTTCACGTTAAGGGAGGACATAGAGATTGTATCTTTGATTTCCAACATCGAACATGTGGATAAGGAGTGTATGATGTTGAGAAAATACCTTGCTCGCATGCTATTGCTGCTGCTCCTGAGCTTAAAATGGATGTTGCCGCCCTCGTATGCCCGTCATACACAAAGGAATATTTGTATTCGACGTATGCAGGCAACATTTTCCCCAAAAGCGTCAATATCAAAGAGCCCGAGTTTGCCAAGGTTTTCCCTCCACTCATCCGACGTCTTCCTGGAAGGCAGAAGAAGTCAAGGTGGCAAACGTGGGTTGAAATCGCCAGAAAGACTACGCCAAAACCGCAGAAGGCTCACAAGCAATATAGTTGTTCAAAATGCAGGCAATCTGGACATACTCGCGCTAACTGTGTAAGTTAAAATCTTTGTTTTGAGGGGGCTCTGTTTTTGAGGGAACTTTGTTTGTGAGGGGACTCTGTTTTTATGGGGACTCTGTTTTTTTTTTTTTTGTTACGTAGAGTTTCAAGTTTGAAGGAAAGTAGAAGTCTGCTCTTGAAGTCTCCCATAGAAGTAAGTTCAGGACGTATACGAAGTCTCCAGAAGAAGTCTGTATTTGAAGTCTCCCATAGAAGTCTATAACTAGATGTTCAGGACGCAGATGAAGTCTCCCGTGGAAGTCTGTCGATGAAGTCTTCCATTGATGTCTAAAATTAGGGTTTTGTACGAAGATGAATTCTACAACTTTTTTACTTATATAATTATGCTTTTTATACTTTTGCTGTCTACAACTTTTTGTATTTTTGAAGTTCTAATTAATCGAGTATTGTGTTTTTACTTGTATGACCAGTTATTTATGTGGAAGTCTATGGATGAAGTCTTCCATTGATGTCTAAAATTATGGTTTTGTACGAAGATGAAGTCTACAACTTTTTTACCTATATAATTATGCTTTTTATACATTTGCTGTCTACAACTTTTTGTATTTTTGCTGTTCTAATTTATTGAGTATTGCGGTTTTAATTGTATGACCAATTATTTTTGTATTTTTACTTTAATGTAGACTTCAGCAACGGAATTCACAAAATTATCTCCTTCACCCAACTCTGGCTCAGTCAACATCTTCACAAGAGCCTCAAATAATGTGGTTATGTTGTAGTCGGCTCTCCAGTGCTCAAGGAGGAGCATCTTCATGTAGATACTCCCGCGATCCACATTAGGGTGGTAGATCGGGGTGCTGAAACGAACCTACATTAACCAAACCGTCACAATATTTAAAGAATTTCCAATTACATGAAAAGGACATATTCTATTACTAATTATCCCTATGTGTTTTACTACCTATTAAACATGCGTGCGTTCCCTAAGTTCCATTTGTGTAACTGGAATATGATCAAAACTAACGTGTGGGGGTTTAATCGGGTATAACGGCGGATAATGAACAATCACTTTGAAAATTCCTCCCTCATAAAGGGGTGCCAATAGGGCCAAATAGCATACCCTCCTAATGGAATATGTCATCGGCCACATGTCCTAAAAGAAATTGGTAAGAAATCAGAAGATTGCATGCAATTTAATTTTGGTGAAGCTGTATAGAGATTACCTGCCGTGAAGTGAGCATGCTGATTCTTCAAGAGGTTTTTCAAACCTCTTTTGATGATTCTTCGTGTGTACGACATTTTTTTTTTATAAAAGATATTTGAATTTTCCTTAGATAGCAATAGATGAAACTGTAATTTTTAGATCTACTCAGTAATATAGTGATTCAAAGAAGTCGGTTGCGTGTTTTGGAGAAGAGTAATAAATGATAAGAAGCGACGTTTCACGAAGGTCCATGTCGTTTTGCGTGCTTTTTATCGTAATTGAGAAGTCTAAATGAGAAGTCTCCTAAGGAAGTCTCTTACTAGGGTTTTGTACGAAGATGAAGTCTCCAGTAGAAGTCTGCGTTTGAAGTCTCCAGTAGAAGTCTGCGTTTGAAGTCTCCTAAGGAAGTCTCTTACTAGAGTTTTGTACGAAGATGAAATCTCCAGTAGAAGCATGCGATTGAAGTCTCCTACAGAAGTCTCTAACTAGGGTTTTGTACGAAGATGAAAGCTCCAGTAGAAGTCTGCGATTGAAGTCTCCAAGAAAAGATTTTTGTGGTTTTATTTCATTTAAGCAGATTTATACAAGATTATACAAAATATACGGTTATGCTAGATTTATACAACATTCAAAAATATCAAGATTCATACAACATAGAAAACCCTAGTTAAATATCCAGATTTATACAACATACGAATATCGAGATCTATACAACATACAAAATATCCAGTTAAATTATACAAAATATATGGTTAAATTTCTCAGCTAGTTTACAAAATATACGGTTAAGAGAAGCTCAGTCGTACAAATCCAAACCTTTGTAACCGCGCTTCTCAGTCCCCGTTATGCCGAGCTCATTGTATATTTCTGTAGCCAGCTTTTCCCTTATTAACTTGATGTTCTTATCACACAAGTGGGTTGGATCAAATGGTATGCCAAGCGCATGACACTCGATGTAATTCAGGCAATACACTCCACAGTCACCGCTTTGATTGTTTTTAGGAACACTCTTCTGTGGAACCCGCTCGTATGAGTAGGGAACATAAGGGTACTTATCTTTTAGCTCCACGGGAGCTAGAAGGTTCATAAGATAAGCCATTATATCGCATATAGGATGTATTGCAGCTTCAATCTCCTTATCCTTGCTGACCGTTAGATCGCTATCCCAAATAAGGATGTGTCTCTTATGAATATCAATCAGTAGAGCAACCTAATGCATAACCTTGATGTTAAGGGAGGTGTAGATTTCATCCACATCTTCATCTCACATCTTATTAGATCTGCAGAACTCTGGTTGCTCTCCTGTGGCAAGATCATACGCACCAGGAGGTAGCAATCTGCCTAAACCTTTTTCATCACCATTTTTCTGATATTCTCCAAACCTAGACTTCCACATCGTGGTGAAGATGGAATCAACGAAGCAGATTCTGTCGCTTCTAAACCATTCTGGATGCTTCGTGAACCGTTGTCTTAGTAGATTGATTCCAGCATCAATGTGCTGCAGTAAGCAAATAATAAGTTATTGTAAAGCAACCTTACAAGTAACGATAAAAAAAAAGCAAAAGTCTCCATATAAAGTCTGAGAGTGAAGTCTGAGACTTCACCCTCTGACTTCACTCTCAGACTTCAATATGAGACTTCACTCTCAAACTTCAATATGAGACTTCACTCTCAGACTTATTACAAGAAGTCTCACCAGGTCCCAAAGCCATACTGTGGAAGACCGCATCACTTGGTACCAGAATGTGGTTGAGTGTTCCTTGGGTTTTTTTTGTTTCACCTCCCTTTAAAATGAAGTTATACACATTCAAAATCACGTCACATAAACTATGTTTAAAAGGGTGATTAAATAGTGCAACTTACGGGCAAGTCGCCAAGAAGGCAATCAGCTTGGCTTTTTTGTCCTTGTCAATAGGACCAAAAGGGTCATAGCCATTGCCAGAACGAACAACCAGCCTCTCTAGCAAATTTTGCCGATCACCCATCTTCTTACCCATGAGCAATGCTGCTTTCTCTTTCAAGTTCTGTTTTGCCCTTTTTGCTTATCAAACTCCGTATCTACATCTTTGAAGTTTTCTACCAGCAGAACACTGTCTCCACTGCCCTTGTTAACACTACTCTGCATAGTTTGAAGCAAACATATTTTTATTGCAATTTCCAATGGACAAACAAACATCATTCAAATATAAATTTTACAAGTTTCTGAAATAAGAGTTTAACATTTTCCCAACAACAGTCCAACATTAGAGTTAAATATGCCAACAAATTTCACATCATTTGTGTGACTGTGACTGACTACTCATGGCAGCTACTCTTTTACTTTTCCTCTGCCTCTTGGGAACCTTTGGGATAAGGGGATGAAGACTAACCCCTTCGTCAGGTTGATTTGATTTGGCTTCAGATTGAGCCTGCTTCTCATGAGAATTCTCTTTCACTTCCTCGGGTAGATTCTTCATAGCTCCGCTGGTGAACTTATCAAAAGCAGAACTCAGACCGTCTACTTTGTCAGTGAGTAAGACAATCTTCGTTCCGAGCTCAACCAACTGCCCCTTCAACTCTGTCTCAAACGTGTTGAGTCGAGTGTCAACTACATCCTTCAACGCATCACATATGCGCTGCTCAAATTCAGGGGATAAACGAGCTTTCTTCAAACTACCCTCTTCAGGAGCTTCTAGCTCTCTCTTAAAGCCATGATAAGGCTCATCCTTCACCTCATCCTTCACCTCTTCCTTCAACTTCAAAGGAACCTTCTCCTTGAAGTTTGCAGGCAACACACCCTTAGATGACCAGTGTCCTCTTTGCCACTGCCAAGAGTTAATTGAGAAATGTCCATACATTGCTTTCACAATGTTGACAATTCTCTCATCCTCATCATCATCATCCCACCGTGGGAACATCTCATTCAAATGCTTTATCGACAAAGCTGCAGAATCTGGTCTACAAACATAAAATTGAATAGAGGGAGATCAGATAATATAATAACAGACACACATGTGTGAAGGTGATCAGATAATATAATAACAGATATACCTGCTTGAGGATGCCATTTCTGAGGTTTTTCCTCCCTTTTGATCCTTTGTAAGCTAGGAGAAGTTGCCTTGCTTCATTGGGGTCAGTGGGGAAAGGATCTCCGACCTCTTTTGCAAAGTCTGGTAGGGCAAAGTAAACCCAGGACTACAATACTTGGGACAAATCCGCTGATGTGATAAGTCCTGGAGATATCAGCAACCTTCACCGAGGAAATCAGAATCTTGAAAGCTACCCTTCCCCAAGGGTATGCAGCATCAATGCAGCTCGCAAGGATGGCTAGATACCCCAACCTCACTCGATCTTCTGGATCCCATTGAGCACAGCGTGTACACGCTGATACCAAGACTTCATAGCTTGGTCCAACAGCCACATCGACTCCAAGCTTTACCCAAAAATCCCTTAGCTCATCTGTGATCTCAGCCTCCGGCTCCGGAGTCATAAGGTTTTCAACATAATCGCAGTTAAGCCCAGTGATGTGTTCAAACTCGTTTAAAGAGAATCTCACTAGGATTTCACCAACTAGGCTCCAAATCTCATGCTTCTTGTAGCATACAAGTTGGAAACTGAGCATATAGTGGACCAGCCTTGATGCCCATGCGATCTGTTGCTCGTGGTACATTAGGAAGACAACCAGAGGGGAAGTCCAAAGCCTCTCCCATTCACCAAGAGTTAGTGCACCCTTGACAGCTATAAGAAGCTTAGGTGTTCCGCTGTAGTAGCCTATACTTTTCTCAGCCTGGGCTCATCGTCTTTGGTGAAATGCCTGTCTGAAAACTTTGGCATATGGTGAATAGCCTCCTTCGATTCGTATTCAGCTATTTCGCGCGAAAGAGCCATATTACAAACCTATGTCACAGAAGCAAAAACGAGAAGTTAGATGACTGTGAAGTGTACGGACTTTGCCGGTGAAGTCTTCATATAGACTGCCCTTATGAAGTCTCCAACAATCTAGTAAAAAGGGACAGACGAAGAGACTAAACTGAAATTTAATTTGATTAGCTGTACAAAGATGAAGATGAAGATGTGAATGAAGTCTGCGATTTCCAGAACTGCGAATACAATAATAGATGGGTTTAGATACAGAAAAAGAAGAAACAATTCAGAGAAAGAGTAGAGAGAGTGTCGTCGCATGGTGATTTTCCGGCGAGAAAGAGTGTCGTCGTAGAGAGAGTTTGGGGTTTTTCCGTAGGGAGGAAGAAAATCGATAACTTACGGCGAGAGAGGAGTAAGAGAGCCGGCGGCATTTAGAGATTTCCGGTGATTTTTGGTGTTTCGGATAAGGAAAAGAGCGATGCAGATTTCTTATTTTTTTTTCCAGATTAACTATTTTTTTAGTAGATGTAAATTTTTTTAACCTAAACGTCTTTTCAGTCTCCAAAATTTCTATCTTGATAGACTGTATATTTTTTAAATTTTTTGAAATTAGATAATATCGGTTGCTTACAGACGAAGTCTATTGCAGATTTCGCCAAAGAAGTCTCTCGTAGAAGTCTGCGTTTGAAGTCTGGTCATGAAGTCTATAGTCTGTCATTTTCAGACTTCATTTGGAGACTTCGCTTACAGACTTCGTACATTTACAGCTGTAAATTGTTTAGTAAATTTTTGTTTTTTTCCCCCCCAAAATTAGATAAATCGGTGACTTACAGAGGAAGTCGGTAGCAGACTTCGCCAAACAAGTCTCTCATAGAAGTGTGCGTGTGAAGTCTGGTCATGAAGTTTATAGTCTATCATTTTCAGACTTCATTTGGAGACTTCGCTTATAGAATTCGTATATTTACAGCTATATATTGTTTATGCCAAACCGGTAAATGTACATTTACAGCTGTAAATTGTTTAGTAAATTTTTTTTTTCCCCCAAAAATTGTTTTCTCCCCAAAATTAGATAAATCGGTGACTTACAGAGGAAGTCGGTTGCAGACTTCGCCTAACAAGTCTCTCATAGAAGTCTGCGTGTGAAGTCTGGTCATGCAGTCTATAGTCCTTCATTTTCAGACTTCATTTGGAGACTTCGCTTACAGACTTCGTACATTTACAGCTGTAAATTGTTTACTAATTTTTTTTCCCCAAAATTCTTTTCCCTCCAAAATTAGATAAATCGGTGACTTACAGAGGAAGTTGGTTGCAGACTTCCCCAAAGAAGTCTCTCGTTGAAGTCTGCGTGTTAAGTCTTTCATGAAGTCTATACAGACATTACTGAAGAAGTCTATAACCCTTAAAACAAAACATTAAAGAACCAGAAACGCTGCAATTTTTTTTTTTTTTTAAGTCACGTCTCTGAGATAAGATACGTCCATCTCTTTAGTTTCCCATCTATTAATCTTTTCAGTTTCCCATCTATTAATCATTTCACCTCCATAGAATAATTCATTTCTTCTTCACTTCTTTATCTCAGCAACACAAAACTCACAAACAAGAACAAACAAAAACCGATGGATGCTTACAACCTTCTAGCCGAAGCAAATGGAAGCAAAACAGATTGGTGTTTTAAAGTCAAGATTATCCGCGCCTACTCTTACTCTGTTCTCAATAAAGATCCCTACTGGTCCTACGTATTAGTAGATGAAGCGGTAAGAGATATTCACTTACATGCAGACATGCAGTCACATGGATCTGACAATACAATACTTTGGTGATGCTTCTTTTTATGCAAGGAACGAAGATGGAGTTGATGATTACTCCAGTCATGTGCCAGCATTCTCTGGATTGGAAAAGTATGAAGGGCACTGGATTGAAATACAGAATGTAGCAGTACAGCCAGGGTTCACAAGCGTTCCGTGCAACAAACTCTCGCTTCAAACTTACAATCCAGTCCTACAAAGACTGGAATCATAAAAATCGATCCATTGAACGACGAGCACTACTTGGATTTTTTAAGTTTGACCCAAATACGTGACATCAAAACCAAAACGAACGTTGCATACGGTATGCATGCAAATTTCTTAACCCATAATTTATATGCATGTAACTTTATTTAACTAAAGGAGAACACTTATGATGTAGATACTATGGGCATGCTCTGCAACACATGCCCCCTTCAAGAGAGTCCACATGGCCGTACATTTACAAAGAGTATGTTTAAAATCAAAGATGCCATGTAAGTTTAAACTAAACAATAATAATACCATGACGAAAATCACCGTATTGTAATTTACAACCAACTTTTATTAATCATAATAGGGAAAATATGTTAAAGTGTGTGACAACCGGTGAAAACGCTTATAACTTCTGGAATGGCTTTAGGAACAGGAGGGGTGGAGCGGTGATCATGGTGCTTAAATTATGGAGGATAAATCCGTTTGCGCGTAAGTGTGTTATTCCTACAGTTTAACATATCCTAATTGATCTCAACAATACCAATCTAATTCCCACGGGTGGTGATGATGACACTTGGCTGGAAACTGAAGAAGGTTTATCGGACATTTTGTTCGACCCAGCGATGGAAGAGGTTGAAGATTTGAGAGACGAATTCTTGATGTTTGATATGATAGCAAGATACAGGGCAATTGTCCCTAGATAGGGAATTTATCTATCTAAATGGGTATCTGAAAGATAAAATAATAATATTTTTATTTTTTTTAAATATTAAATTAATTTATTCTTTTTTTATATGTTTCATCAAATAGAAAAACGACACGTGTAAAAAACGTTTCTTTTGCGTCTCTTAAACAAGAGACGATTCTCTTCTCTTTCCTCTGCTTTTTTATTTTTATTTTCAATATAATTGGGGAGTTTCTTAGTTAGAAACCCAATAATGCTACTCTAAGTGTAACGCCCGTGTTCTGAGCTCGGGTTCAGGAATATTGGCGAGCTCGGGAAAGTTAGTGAGGTTGGTGGAGTTGGTGAGAATGTGATAGTGGGATTGTGGTGGAATCCTTAATCACCTTTTCCTTTTAAAACTCATCTCTTTTCCCTCTGAACAATTATTTTCGAGCTGTAAGGGAAAGAGAAAGTGAGAGGACAGAGAGAGAGAGAACTCACACCTTAAGGAGAAGAAGAAGGGGCAAAACGTCCAGCAGACAGCGTGTGGGAGAAAGAGGTTCCGACCTAGCAAATCGTGTTGAAAGGTAAAGATTTTTGGTGGAGTTGTAGCTAAGCCATAGATCTAGATGCGCCTTTTTGCGGTTTTGGATTTGAGTCTGTAGTCTGAAAGTTATTCACAATTTCGTAGAGGTGTTCTGTTTACGTCGAAGGCAGGACCAGCGGAGACTCGGGGTTNAGATAATTAACATAATAAGAGAAATTAAAGATAATCAACATAATAAGAAATCAAAGGTTCCGAAAGATAATTAACATAATAAGAGAAATTAAAGATAATTAACATAATAAGAAATCAAAGATTCCGTAAGATAATTAACATAATAAGATAAATTAAAGATAATTAACATAATAAGAAATCAAAAGTTCCGAAAGATAATTAACATAATAAGAGAAATTAAATATAAACAACATAAAACTAAAGAAATAAAGTTCCAATCCATTTCAAAAGAAATTAAAAATAAATATTGTGTTTTGTTGTCTAAGATGAAGATGAAGATCCCGATGAAGATGAAGAAGAAGATGAAGATGAAACTCACACTTACTAACCCAGACCCTGAGATGTCAATGCAAAATTTTGTCGACCTGGTGAAGAAGGAGTACGATAATGCATTATAAAGTTTATGAAAGTTTCGGAAATTTTAATTTATAAAGTTCATATTTTAGATAATCTTATTTTCTTTAGAAGAAATTGCATTGAAAATATTTTTTATTATTTTCCTAATTTAAATCTAAGGTTTAATTACGGTTCAGACTTCATGGATGTCATGAACGAAGTCTACTGTGAGACTTCGTTCAAGAAGTCTACTTCGGGCGGAGGTTAGAACTGTAATTGCGGTTTCTGTTTTTTTGTTTGCAAATAAGGGGGTTAATGTAATTTCCATACCCCAAAGGTCTAGTTTTGCATTTGTTTCAATTTGGGATCTAGTTTTGCATTTAAACTCAATTTTGGGTCTAGTTTTAGCAATTCGCCCTTTTTTTATATATATTAATTGAATTTCAGTCTCTCTTATATATGTATATTTCATCATATCTCTTTTTTGATGTGGAATACTCTTATTTATATGTTCACTAGATAGTTTACTTATATAAAAATATAATCTACAAAATCAAATTTGTATGGTCCCTCATCAACTTCAAATGTCGTCGAGTTCTACCATATATATATGTATTGTCCTTTATTATATTATTCTAACTTTAATATCACTTGTGTATTATTTCAAGTCCTATCTCTCTTTGCTATATTGAATTTTCTTATATACTTGTTTCACCCAAAAGTTATAATTATGTAAACACATAACTATATCGTTATTTGTTAAACCATTTGGGTTAATGCATGACTTATCTTTTACAAAATCAAATTTCTCTGACCTCTTCTGAACTTCAAATATCGTCGAGATCTACCAGGTATTAAGTCCAAACATGTATAATCGGTCACAAAATCTAGTATAAGGGATATTAAGTTTGTGAGCACCACAATATTTAATTTTTGCTGTAACAATTTAATTTTTGAACTCATTTACTTTTCTTGTTTGTATAGGCATCATGACAACGTGCAAGAGTTAGTAAGTCAGCCTTTGACGAGCTTTGGGTGTCCTCAAGTAGACACTTCTACACAAATACGTCCACGCACAAACTCATTCACTACTCCCCCACAGGTACCATATATTCCATCCGATGAATGAACTATGTGATTATCTAAATGGGTGATTATATTTTTCATCAAAAGAATTTGAATTAGTATATATGTGCTAAAAATGTTATTGATGACATGTGCACATTACATACCCGTGTTTTTTTTTTGTATCAATTCCAGACCAGAGTTCAGGATCGAAAAAGAAATTATCAAAATCACTTAGTGCATGGAGAATCATCATCATCTGTTCAACGAAAGGTAATATATTTCTATATATATATATATATATATATTATTCTCCAAAATAGATAGAAATTAAAAATTAATTCAATTTAATTAAATAATGCAGAGGATGCTTTTGCCAAAAAGAAATGTTGATTCAAATGAAGCCAATCTTGGTGAAGAAAGGTTTGTACGTTGCCATCTATTTTTTCATTTCACATTTTTCATCTATTTTCATACGTTATATAGTCCATACATTTATATTTTCGTAAGACTCTCGATATAAAATTATCTACTCATCATTCATTAATTAATAATGGTTATATTATTCTTATGAACATAACCAATATGCTCATATTTTTTTCTGATCAAAAAAATAAAACATTTAACCTAAACCAAACCACAACAACCTTACTTTAGTTACATGATTATTCTTAACAAATTTTTCATACATAACTTTATATATATTAGATGTTTTCATATATAACTGCATATTTTTATATCACTGTAATTTATCATTAACTATTAAAAAACAAAAATACTTAGAAACATTACTAATAAATACGTTTTACTTTTATTTCAGGATACAAAATAATCTATATAATCCTCTATATGAAAGCTTTGGTTTAGCTATCGATCCCATCTTGAGAATATTCAATTTTCAAAGATGAGAAAACGGTAGTAAATTCTTAAATTTAGATTTTCTATTTAATTCTATATATCACAACTATTATGGTTTAATTTTGCTGAGTATATAAATTATATCGATGAATAAGAGAACCATTTAACATTATATTTTTGATGAATTTTATACTATTCTTCTCACATACCTTTCAAGCTTATTGTAATCATTCATCCTTCATGGTTTGTAATCAAACCATTTACTAATATTGAATAAACCAACATACGATATACTGTTTTAAAAGTTAAAAGTAAAATTTTGTTACCACGATATACTGTTTGAGGTAGTTAGGTACTTTCTGTTATAATTGACTAATTTGAGATCTTGAGGTACATTCCTTTGTAATTAACTTCAGACTATTAAGACATTTTTATAGAATGCCATTTTCTAATATCATGTTTACTAGTTACAAACTATTTTGCAAACAAATTTAGAATAGTATAAATCAGTTCATAAGGAGTTACAAATCAATATTACAAATTACAACATAAAAGCTTACAATCATATATATGGGTTTGTAACACATTTCTAGTTTTACTATACATAGTTTGATATATGTCATTCCTATATCATACTCTAAACTATTGAATTTTACAGGAAATAAATATAGGAAAACGCCTTTTGAATCCCCAAATTTTTCATTCCATTAATTTAAATCCTAAAATTATTTTACAATGATATATAGTGAACTTCTCTTAACTTTCTAATTAAATACAAAACTTTCATTGATTTTGTCATTTTAGCCACGTCGGTAAGTCAACTGACGGAACAAACTAACATGATTAAGTCGATCTTCGATATCAATCTCATTTAAATAGTTAAACTACAAAACGACGTCGCTTTGATTTAAAAATATTTATGCAACTTTTAGACTCAAACCACTTACCTCTAAGATTAATCAACATATACACTACCAATTAAATTGAGACATTCTATTTGTTAATTCACAAACATACATACTTATATATATATATATATATATATACAAAAATCCCCAAATTAAAAAATTAAGGTTTTTTACAATCTCCTCCACCTCCTGAATCCTCCTCGGAAACAAAGTAATCTCCATCGCCAATCAACAGAGATCCATCAAAACCCTAACTTATGTGTACTCGATTCAAATTACGTCCTCCACCTCTTTACATTCCACGATCTCTCTCCTCCGCCTAGATCCAAGTACGAGCACTTATACCCGGTGATTTCTCCCAACAATACTCTTTCTTCGTGAATTGTGTACCAAAAACCAAATTTTTGATGAAGGTACGAACAGAGATGTACAATTTAGATCCGAACATGTCGAAGGGATGGTGGTGGTGGAGGAGATTGGAAAACCCTTAATCTTTTAGTACGGGGATTTGATGTTTATATATATAACTATGCATGTTTGAGAAATAATAAATAGAATGTCTCAGCTCAATTGGTAGTGTTGGTAGTGTATATGTTGATTAATCTTAGAGGTAAGGGGTTTGAGTCTGAAAATTAAATTATTTTTTTTAAATCAAAACAATGTTGTTTTGTAGTTGTATAAAGATTGATAACGAAGATTTAACTCCGTTAGTTTGTTCCGTCAGTTGACTTAACGACGTGACCAAAATAGTAAAGTCAACGAAAGTTTGGTAATTAATTAGAAAGTAAAAAAAAAATCACTATATATATCATTGCGGAATATGTTGGGGATTTAAATCAACAAAATTAAAAAATGGGAAATTTAAAAGGAATATTTCTAAATTTAAAAATATTTCTATGAAATATAAACAAAATATAATTTTTTTTTAAGAAATGTTTAAGAATTTTTCAATAACATTGTAAGTTTTTTCAAAAGAATTTCTAAGAAATTTCTTTTTTTTTTTTAGTTTTAGCTTTTAATATTTTTGGGTTCTTGTTCATTTTTAATTCGGGTTTGGTTTAAATTTATTGGGTTTCTTTTCAGTTCAATTGTTTTTTTAAGTTAAGCTAAAAAGATTTTTAAAAGTGCTAAATTTTTTAATGGGCTGCTAACGGGTTAATCTAGAAGCACAATGGTTACTTCATATATTGAAATGGGCTACATAAATAGCTTATTTTATATCATTTTTGAAGCTTAAAATTTGCTTATAGTCTAATTTTTGTTGGTATCAAATAATCTAATCAATCTACAATGTAGAACTTTTTTTTCTTTTTAGACAGGTGTATCATAGCGAAAAAGGTAGAACAATGATTTATTAAGTTTTATCTAATTATATATTACTAAATTTTCTTTTCCAAACGGAATGTATTCTTTTCAAGAGCCAGATGCTTCTATAATGGTAAGTTATATATTTCATATTTTTCTATTATTATTTATTTGTAATTCGATTTTTATTTAATAGACAATTTTGAGATAGATATAACACTATATGCTATCACTAAGCCATCAATAATAATATATTAATAACTAAATTTAATTTTATTTTGATTAAGCAGCAACAACAACAATTATCAAATTCACATGAAAATTTACAAAACTCAGATCAACAAGGTTTATTAATCAAAACATGTTGAATTCTTTTCATGAACCTAATGTTTCTGCAATGGTATATTACAAAATTCATTTTCAATCTTTTTTATGAATATACATTCATTAGCCAAATAGATTTATAATTAAATTCGTTTTGATTTTGCCTACGCAACATCAACAACAACTATTATCCACTTCACATGGATATTTACACCAATCAGATCAACAAGATTTATTCAATCAAAACATGCTGAATTCTTTTCAAGAGTCATGTGTTTCTGCAATGGTACGTTAGATTTTATTTTTATTTAATTTTGTCCAATAATTAGTCACTTTTGATTACTTTTCGATGAATATACATTCATGAGGCAGATGTGATCTTTAATATTGCTATCAAAACTAAACCATTATTGGTAATATATTGATAATTAAACTTGTTTCTATTTTTCTTAAAGCAGCAGCAAGAACAATTGTTATGCAATTCACATGGGTATATACAAGGAAACGTATCGAACAAACAATCAGATCAACAATACTTGTTGAATCAAAACATGATGAATTTAGTTTCATAATCAAATAATTCTACAATGGTTAATAGAACCTTTTCTCAATTTTTTTGATCATTGATTATTTTTAATGAAGTTTTTGATGAATTTATATGCATGAGCCAGATTAATATTGTTGAACAGATGGAAGAAGAAAACATTGGATATGCACATCAACCATTGATTAATTGTTTTGAGTTACCAAGTCATCTTCAAGAGCAGTTTCTATCATTACCTGTGTATGTAAAAAAAATAATTACAAATACAATACTTCGTATATATGTAACATTCATCTAAAATTTCTAATGTCTATAATTTTTTATGAAATACAGATCTGAACATTATACGTCATATCCGGCGTACCAACATGTTTCGATTGGTTCACATTTTAACATGTACGATCAGCAACCGCCTCCGAGAGTTTTGACAAACAGAGTAGATGAACATCTCGTCCTAAGGATGGTTACAGATTTGACTATGTTAGATATCTTACGAACTCCAAAATTTCATATGACAAAATGAAAAAGAGTCGATCAAGTTTTGACTCCACTTACAAAGTAAAATTAAGAATTGTGCATTGCCTATAATATATTATTTTATCTTATTTCTCGCATATATTTTTCTAAGTCATATGTATGTATAATTTTCTTATATATTTGTTTCACTAAATTTTATCATTATATATGATCACAATTGTATATTTTATTTGTTAAATAATTTTTGTTAACACATAATTTATCCCCTACAAAATCAAAATTCTACAATTTTTTTTTTTACCTCAAATGGCATCGGGCTCTAACAGGTATATATTATTCTAAGTTTAATCTATGTTGTATATATTATTTCAAATACTATTTTTCTCCTTATGTGAAATACTATTATATATTTGTATACAAAATCAAATTTCTATGATTTCTTCTCAATCTCAAATGCCCTCTGAGTTCTACTAGGTATATTATTTTTTAAGTTCAATCTCTCTTATATATTATTTTAAATATTACCCCTCTCCTGGTGTGGAATTGTCTTATACTATATTTGTTTCACCAAATAGTTACAATTATATAAAAACATAATTATATTATATATATATATATGGTGTTTATAACATATATCTAGTTTTACTAAAAATAAACATTTATACATAGCTTGATATATGTCATTCCTATAAATTTTTAAATTTTACACAAAATAAATATGGGAAAATACCTTTTGAATCCTCTACTTAATCTACAATGATATATATACCGAACTTTTTTTGACTTTCTAATTAAATACCAAACTTTCGTTGAGTTTGTCATTTTGGTCACATCCTTAAATCAACTAACGGAACAAACTGGCAGGGTTAAGTATCTCTGTTAAACAAGTAAACTACAATACGACGTCATTTTAATTTAAAAAAAAAATAATGCAACTTACAGACTCGAACCAATTACCTCTAAGATTAATCAACATATACACTACCAATTAAACTGAAACTATTTGTTATTTCACAAACATACGTGTATATATATATATATATATATATATATATAACATAAAATCTCCGAATTAAAAAATTAAGCTTTTTCCAGTCTCCTTCACCACCACTATCCCTTCCTCTTCCACCACCTGAATCCTACTAGGAAACAAAGATCCAGCAAAACCCTAACTTATGCGTACTCGATTCCAATTACGTCTTCCATCTCTTCACATTCCACGATGTGTCTCCTCCGCATGGTTCCAAATACGAGCACTTATACCTGGTCATTTCTTCTAACGAGTACTATCTTCTTCGTGATTTGCGTACCAGAAACAAAAATATCGATGAAAGTACGGACAAATATTGGAAAGCCCCTACTCTTATATATGGGGATTTTATGTTTATAACTTTATATATATAACTATGTATGTTTGAGAAATAACTAATAGAATGTGTCAACTCAATTGGTAGTGTATAAGTTGATTAATCTTGAAGGTAAGGTGTTTGAGTCCGAAATTTGCATTAAATTTTTTTATTCAAAACGACGTCGTAGTTGTATAAAAAATGATAACAAAGATTTAACCTGTTAGTTTGTTCTGTCAACTGATTCAACAATGTGACCAAAATTGCAAAATCAACGAAAGTTTGGTATTAATTAGAAATTCAAAAAAAGGTTCACTATATATCATTGCGGAATATGTTGGGGATTTAAATCAACGAAATGAAAATGTGCAGAATTTAAAAAGCATTTTCTCAAATAAATATAGAAATAACTAAAAATATTTTTATGAAAAATATAAAAAATAATGTTTAAGAATTTTTGAATAACTTTATAAGATTTTTTAAGAGAATTTCTAAAATGTTTTGTTTTTTTTTTGGTTTTTGGCTTTTCATATTGTTGGGTTCTTGTTCAATTTTAATTCGGGTTTGGTTGAAATTTAATGGGTTTCTTTTCGGTTCAATACTTTTTATTTCAAGTTAAGCTAAAAAGATTTTGAAAGTGTTAAATCTTTTAATGGGCTGCTAACGGGCTAATATAGAAGCACAATGGTTATTTCATGTATTGAAATGGGTTACATAAATAGTTTAATTTTTTATAATTTTTGAAATTTAAAATTTGCTTATAGTCTAGTTTTTATTGGTGTCAAAGAATCTAGTCAATCTAAAATATAGAACTTTTTTTCTTTTTAGACAGGTGTATCCTAGCGAAAAAGGTAGAACACTAATTTATTAAGTTTTATCTAATTATATATTACTACATTTTCTTTTCCAAGTACAACTAAACATAATTATTTCACATAAAAAATGGAAAAATAAGTACATGAGAAGTCAAATTATAATAGGAAAAAAATCTGGCTACCTTGTCTCTTACCTTAATGACAATATTTTAAAGTTGAATTTTGTAAATTTCTATGTTTGAAATCTCTCAAAAGTGTAACAGTTGAAAAAAAAAGCAGTTAAAGTAAAGCTTACAGACTCGTGTCAGTTGAAGAGCAATGAATGGTGGTAGATTTGGTAGAATCCAGTGTTACAACACGTGTAACAATCTCCGTTCTCTTTTTCCTAACATAACCTTCCATGCTTTTCTAGATTTCATTTTCTAGATCTTTTACTTTTTTAACATATATTACCTTAAATAACTTTAGTTTTTGGGAAGAAAAAAACAAAACAGGCTTTTCTAATTTAAGTAAAAACCATTGATTTATAGTAATAACAGAGTGTCAATTCACAGCTTTTTCCAGCTTGGATATTGTCTTTGAGTCTAAAAATGACATATCTACATAAATAAAACATTAATTCGTAAATTTTCCTGGAAAATACAACTAATTAGTTGGGATTTGCATTATGATACTCAAAGTATTCAGTAAAAAAAAATTTCATGATAATGTGGCACAAGTACAACATATTTGTAAACTAGTTTAGTATTTAAACATAAGTATAAACTATAATTTTATAATTTATGTTTTCACCATAAAATTCACATATAATTTTTTAATTGTTGGCGCCGTATAACGACAATATAAATAAAATTTAATTTATCCGATGTAGTTTATATTTGAAAATATAAATTACGTTTCATTAATTTTACATTTGACGGCGCCGCCACAAAAACACTCACATATAATTTTAAAAAGATATATATATATATATATATATATATATATTACTTCAGACATTTTTGTGAACTATTGATTATGTTTATAAATTTATCGCATCTATTAGAAATGGTACACTATATTTCACATAATTTATAATTTATTTATCCATTTTTTGAATTATATTTGTTTCACTTGATATCAAGTATATTTCTAATATTGATGGTTAATTAGTAGAGTTCTGAATAATGAGAAAAAAAAAATATTTTTGGTTTACACATCGTAAATATGTAAAGTAAAATATACAAAAGCTGTCAAAAACAAAACAGATATAAAACTTTAAACACGTGTCATTATAAGGATAAAGTAGCTAAGACCTTCTTCATTTAACAATGTGTATATATACGCCTCTCCCTATATAGTAGGCTTCTCAATTTCTCATAAACACCTCTCCCAAATTCTAAATCTTTCACTTTCACTCTGACTCCAGTAAGTGTCTGTCTTTTATGTTCGTTTATGTTAGGCATATGATCTCAATTTCTCCATAAATTTTTAAAAAAATTTCGTTGCCTTCAATTTTTTCACTCAAAATTCTTGTCTTCTTTGATTTTGGTTTATATTTGTTTGTTCTCTTAATTTGTACATCAATTCTTTGCTTTATATTTTGTTTGTTCTCTTTGTACATCAATTATTTGGTTTATATTTTGTATCTTCTCTTTTTATATCAATTCTTAGTTTTTTGTTTTTTCAATAATTTTTGTTGTATATTCATATCTATTTAGTTTGATATTTTGTTATTCACATATCAAGATGAAAGATCTCAGGAAAGTTAAACAGTTTTGTTTTTTGATAGATGCACCAAGACATATAAGCTTTTTTCTTGTATACTTATATTTTAGAGACTTTTTACGAAGTTTTTAATATTTTCTTTTTCCAAAAAATAAAATTCTTAAAATGAAAAAGAAATTCGTCTTTTCTTAAGAAAACATATATTTAAAGGGAAAAAGTTGGCTTTTAAAAGGAAAAAAATGAGCGGCAAGAATTATGAGCGACAAGATTCCACACACACACAACTTATTTTATTTCTTACATCTAATTTTTTTCAAATCACAAAATACAATCTAGACGCTGACAAGTTAATTTGTCATGATTTCAATTGAAAAGATCGAGTAATTTTTTTTTTGTTAAAACACAAGATATTTTATTTACTGATAATTTTTAACAATTTGAAATAATTTCAATTTGATTTCTTCTCCTCAATTCAAACTATATTATATGTTTGAATAAGTATAAGCAGCATGATGTCGGTATACAAAAATGATTCCTCATTTTAAAATTTATATGAAAAGAGTTGGTGTAATTAGCTTGTTTATCAAAAACCCAATGTTTATGCAATCTATGATTATCTCAGGTACGTATCGACCATCCAGTTGAACAAGTCAATATGGATTTATGTGACAATAATATGCTCGATGATCAAATACTACCATTTAGTCCTTCGTGGTTCCCCCCATCACCAGAACCATTTCCTCAATCATTGGTATATTTTTTTAAAAAAGATTTGTTTTTTGTATTTCAATTTCATTATAAAAACTCTATTGTGATATATACAATAAAAAAACTGAAGTATTGAGTTTGTGCGATGTAAAGGAGTTTATGCAAGATCCTTTAATGGTAGAAACTGAGAATGTGGGCGAAGAATTTGATGGATCATTCTCTGTTGCTGCAATAAGCGAGGCTAATCCCTCAACGAATATACAACCAAGTCTAGTCCCATGTCCAGAGTCATTAACAATACCACAAAATCCACCTGACATGGTATGTTACTTGCACTTTTGATAAAAGCATTTTATCATTACTATATGCCTTCAAAACTAAACATTTCATAAATACATATTCTAATAATTGATTTTGTTTTTCATTTTATCTAAGCAACACCAAGAACAACCATTGTCCAATTCACTTGGATATTTACAACATTCTGATCAAGAAGATTTATCAAATACAAACCTGCTCAATTCCTTTCAAGATCCAGATGTTTCTACAATGGTGAGATATATTTCTTTTTCTTTTTCTCCTTTCGGTTATCAGGTTTTAAATTGTTATTATTATTAATAACAATATTATTATTATTATTATTATTATTATTATTATTATTATTATTATTATTATTATTATTATTATTATTATTATTATTATTATTATTATTTACATACATGAGCCAGATAGAATACTATATGGTTTCGCTAAACCATTAATAATAATATATTAATAACTAAATTTATTTTATTTTGCCTAAGCAGCTCCAGCAACAACAAGAACAAGCACCATTATCCAATTCACATGGATCTTTACAACAATTTGAACAAAGTTTATTAAATCCAAACAGAATGTATTGTTTTCAAGAGGCAGATGTTTCTACAATGGTAAGTTATATATTTCATAACTTTTTCCATTATCATTTATTTTTTATTATTTTTATTTAATATACAATTATGAGCTATATATATAAAACACTATATGCTATCACTAAAACCATCAATGATAATATATTAATAACTAAATTTGCTTTTATTTTGCTTAAGCAGCAACAACAACCATTATCAAATTCACTTAAACATTTACAACAATATGATCAACAAAGTTTATTAAATCCAAACATGTTGAATTCTTTTCATGAACCTAATGCTTCTGCAATGGTATATTACAAATTTCATATTTTCAATTTAATTAATGAATATACATTCTTTAGCCAAATAGATTTCTAATTAAATTTGTTTTCATTTTGCCTACGCAGCATCAACAACAGCATCAACAACAACTATTATCCAATTCACATGAATATTTACAACAATCAGATCAACAAAATTCATTAAATCAAAATATGCTGAATTCTTTTCAAGAGTCAGGTGTTTCTGCAATGGTATGTTAGATTTTTTTTTTAATTTATTTTTTTCCAAGTATTAGTCACTTTTAATTAGTTTTCGATGAATATATATATTCATGAGGCAGATGTGATATTTACTATTGCTATCAAAACTAAACGATTATTGGTAATATATTGATAATTAAACGCGTTTTTATTTTCTTAAAGCAGCAACAACAACAATTGTTATGCAATTCACATAAGTATATACAAGGAAACATATCAAACAGACAATCAGATCAACAATATTTGTTGAATCAAAACATGATGACTTTAGTTGAAGAACCAAATGTTTCTACAATGGTAAATAGAACTTTTCTCAATTTTCTTGATCACTAATTACTTTTAATGAAGTTTTTGATGAATTTATATAAATGAGCCAGATAAATATTGTTCAACAAATCGAAGAAGACATTGGATATACACATCAACATTTGATTGATTCTTTTGAGTTACCAAATCATCTTCACGAGCAGTTTCTATCAGTACCTATGTATGTAACAAATTAATTACAAAAACAATACTTTGCATACATGTAACATTGATCTAAATTTTCTAGTGTCTATAATTTTTATGAAATACAGATCTGAAAATTACTTGTCATATCCGGCATACCAACATGGTCCGATTAGTTCACATTTCAACATGTACGACCAACAACCACCTCCGAGACTTTTGACAAACAGAGAAAATGAACATCTCGTCCCAAGGATGGTTACAGATTTGGCTATGTAAGATCATCTTATGAATTCCAAAATTTTCATATGACTAAATTTTCACTTACAAAGTAAAATTAAGAATTGTCCATTGCCTATAATATATCATCTTATATCTCGCATCTATTTTCTAAGTCATATGTATGTAGAATTTTCTTATATATTTTTTCACTAAATTTCTATGATGCCTCCTCAATCTCAAATGCCTTCGAACTCTACTAGATATTTATTAATTTTAATATGTTATTCTAAGTTCAGTCTCTTTTATATATATATATATATATATATATATTAATTTAAATCCTATTTTTCCTTTATATGAGATTATCATTTATATGTTTTCACCAAATAGTTATAATTATAATAAAACATAGTTATGTATTTCTTTGTTAAATTATTTGGATTAATGCAGGACTCCTCAACAAAATCAAATTTCTATAATGCCTCCTCAATCTCAAATACCTCCGAGCTCTACTAGGTATTTATTATTTTTAATATATTATTCTAAGTTCAGTCTCTCTTATATACTAATTCAAATCATATATTTCCTTTATATAAGATTCTTATTTATATTTTTTTCACCAAATAGTTATAATTACAATAAATGTAGTTATGTATTTCTTTGTTAAATTATTTGGATTAATGCAGGACTTCTCAACAAAATCAAATTTCTATGCTTCCTCCTCAATCTCAAATATCCTCGAGGTATACTAGGTATATATTATTTTTTATTTATTAATCGAAGTTCAGTCTCTCTTATATATTTATATTTAAATCATGTCTCTTTTTTGATGTGGAATACTCTTATTTATATGTTCACTAGATAGTTTACTTATATAGAAATATAATCTACAAAATAAAATTTGTATGGTCCCTCATCAACCTCAAATGTCGTCGAGTTCTATCATATATATATGTATTGTCCTTTATTATATTATTCTAACTTTAATATAACTTGTGTATTATTTCAAGTCCTATCTTTCTTTGCGATATTGAATTTTCTTATATACTTGTTTCACCCAAAAGTTATAATTATGTAAACACATAACTATATCTTTATTTGTTAAACCATTTAATTTGGGTTAATGCATGACTTATCTTTTACAAAATCAAATTTCTCTGACCTCTTTTGAACTTCAAAGACCATCGAGATCTACCAGGTATGAAGTCAAAACATGTATTATCGGTCAGGAAATCTAGTACAAGGGATATTAAGTTTGTGAGCACCACAATATTTAATTTTTGCTGTAACAATTTAATTTTTGAACTCATTTACTTTTCTTGTTTGTATAGGCATCATGACAACGTGCAAGAGTTAGTAAGTCAGCCTTTGACGAGCTTTAGGTGTCCTCAAGTAGACACTTCTACACAAATACGTCCACGCACAAACTCATTCACTACTCCCCCACAGGTACCATATATTCCATCCGATGAATGAACTATGTGATTATCTAAATGGGTGATTATATTTTTCATCAAAAGAATTTGAATTAGTATATATGTGCTAAAAATGTTATTGATGACATGTGCACATTACATACCCGTGTTTTTTTTTTGTATCAATTCCAGACCAGAGTTCAGGATCGAAAAAGAAATTATCAAAATCACTTAGTGCATGGAGAATCATCATCATCTGTTCAACGAAAGGTAATATATTTCTATATATATATATATATATATATTATTCTCCAAAATAGATAGAAATTAAAAATTAATTCAATTTAATTAAATAATGCAGAGGATGCTTTTGCCAAAAAGAAATGTTGATTCAAATGAAGCCAATCTTGGTGAAGAAAGGTTTGTACGTTGCCATCTATTTTTTCATTTCACATTTTTCATCTATTTTCATACGTTATATAGTCCATACATTTATATTTTCGTAAGACTCTCGATATAAAATTATCTACTCATCATTCATTAATTAATAATGGTTATATTATTCTTATGAACATAACCAATATGCTCATATTTTTTTCTGATCAAAAAAATAAAACATTTAACCTAAACCAAACCACAACAACCTTACTTTAGTTACATGATTATTCTTAACAAATTTTTCATACATAACTTTATATATATTAGATGTTTTCATATATAACTGCATATTTTTATATCACTGTAATTTATCATTAACTATTAAAAAACAAAAATACTTAGAAACATTACTAATAAATACGTTTTACTTTTATTTCAGGATACAAAATAATCTATATAATCCTCTATATGAAAGCTTTGGTTTAGCTATCGATCCCATCTTGAGAATATTCAATTTTCAAAGATGAGAAAACGGTAGTAAATTCTTAAATTTAGATTTTCTATTTAATTCTATATATCACAACTATTATGGTTTAATTTTGCTGAGTATATAAATTATATCGATGAATAAGAGAACCATTTAACATTATATTTTTGATGAATTTTATACTATTCTTCTCACATACCTTTCAAGCTTATTGTAATCATTCATCCTTCATGGTTTGTAATCAAACCATTTACTAATATTGAATAAACCAAAGTTCATTAGAAATTACATTTTAAGTTGATATAATTAAATTATCAAATACAATACTAATTTAATTTATTTATACTTCTGGTTACATTTATATATCTATCTATGAGCAATTGATCAAACCGGAAAACAAAAAAAAACCAAAACCACAGAACCAGCCAAACCCAAAACCCAAATTGCAAATTCCTAATGCTCTCAATCATCAAAATCGAATTTTGCTGATGCCTGTTTCGCCATTTTGATGATTTCAGCTGCTTCTTTCCTCATCTTCTGCTGCTCTTTAAGAGCTTTCTTCAACATTTTTCTTTGATCTTCCACTGGAAACGCATTCAAATCTGATAAAAACTCATCGAAATCGATGTTCCTCTCACGACCAGAAGAGTAAGCAACAGTGTTAAACGATTTGCTGCTTTTCATGTTCTTCTTGTTCGTTGATGATTTATTCGGTGAAGAACGCCAAATGGATCCGATGATTTTTGACGGAGATAACTTATCAAACCAAGAAGAGCTTGATTTGGAATTGGACTTTGATTTCGATCTCTTTTCTGGTTCTGAATCTGTTGATGGTGGTGTAGTTAAATCAATAGAAGATGATGAAACGATTCTGCGTTTCTCTTTATTAGGTAGCTTCTTCGTTTGTTTCACTGGCGAGAATATCTTACTCTCACTCCTGTTTCCAGAATCTGAGAATTCTCCACTTCCATTAGAGACAAGCTCAGCTCGCGAACTCGATTTCACCTCCAGATCTCGTTTCTTTCTCGAGAATCTACTCGAATCTTCATCAGATAAACTCACAGAACCAGGATTTTTACCTCGATTTCCTGAGAAATTCTCATCCTTCTTCCTATTCATCGACGGAGACGAAGAAACCAGGTTGGGTCGTGGAGGAGCTGGAAGAGATTTGAGGCGACGGAAACGAGATTCGAGATCATCGGGGAGTGTAGAATCGGTGAAGCCCGAACAATTGATTGCAGCTATTTGCTCCAAAGCCGAAAGCTCCTTCGCTTGAGAAACCAGCTCTTCCACTGCTGAATCGTCTGTATCCGATAAATACCCAAAATCTGCCATTATCGATAGAAATCAAGTTTCTTAGGGTTTCTGCTTTTTTAGGGGAGAAGACAGAAACAAGAGTGAGAGAAGAAAATGATAAAAAGTCGTCACAACGGCTAATTCATGATTTTGTCAGTTACGTTGCCTCCGATACTGTGCGCGTCAAATGCGTGACTATTTACTTTATTTAATGATATTTTTAATTCAAGTTTATACGAGAAGATTCTATTTATATAATATCTTATTGTTATAAAACATTACCTGTTTACATGTATTTTTGGTGAAAGAATTTATGAGAAATGATGAGAAAAACTTATACCCGCAAGAGAATAATAGAGAGAAAGAACGAGAGAGAATTCTTATATTTTCTAAAATGATATGTGTCATTACAAACAAACGAAAACATTTGTATTTATAGGAAAAACTTGTGCGTGCATAGTGACATGGTGGGCTCCACACTTTATTTTATTTGCCGAAAGTTTGCCGACATTGATATTCTTCAACACTCCCCCTTGGAGACCATCGTCATTATGTTTCTTGCGTCATGTATCTTGTACTGCCTCATTAAAAACATTTTCATGGAAAACCCCAGTGGGATAAAAACCATGATAAGGGAAAAAGAGTGCAGTACTCCCCCTGAAAGATGGATATGATCATTTCTTCATAAATCTCGTAGATGACGCATTCCGATATTCTGAATATGTTTCTTGAACGTTGTGGTAGGAAGCGCCTTGGTAAATAAGTCTGCTGCGTTGTCACTTGAGCGAACATATCGGATATCCACTTCTTGATTTTTCTCGAGTTCTTGAGTATAGGAGAAAAATCTTGGAGGGATGTGTTTTGTTCTGTCGCTCTTAATATAATATACCTTCCTTTATCTGGGCAATACATGCAGGTTATTCGATGAGTATAGAGTTGGCTGTTAGTGTGAATCTAGGATATATTCTAAGCCTGCCGCGCTTGTGGAGTAAGTCTCTAACTGCGCTCGCTTCTTGTACTCAAGTTGTAGTAAGCTGTATGTGGACCTCATCCATACACATTCTTACATGCTAATCACTGAAGGCGCAATAATTTCTGCATGATTTGAAGAAGTAGCAACCAATGTCTGCTTCTGAGAACGCCACGAAATCGCAGTACCTCCCATTGTTGAAAACATATCCAGTTTGCGCGATCGAGCTTTATGCGGGTCTGATAAGTATCCTGCATCTGCAAATCCAACTAGACCAAAATCAGATTTTCGATGATAAAATAATCCCAAATCAATTGTTCCTTGGAGATAACGAAAAATGTGTTTTAATCCCATTCCAATGTCTCCGCGTTGGAATGAACTATATCTTTGCAAGCAGATTAGTAGCAAATGCTATATCTGGCCGAGTACAATTTGCAAGGTACACAAGTGCACCTATAGCACTCATATAAGGTACTTCAGGACCTAACACTTCTTCGTTATCTTCACAAGGTCTAAACAGGTCTTTATATCAACATTAAGTGATCTATTGACCATCGGGAGTGCTCAAATGATTCACTTTTATCCATATTAAAGCGTTTTAATACACTCTTTTAGTGTAATTTGATTGATGCACAAATATTCATCTTGGAAATTCTCTATTTGAAGTCCGAGACAAAATTTTGTCTTTCCAAGATCTTTCATTTCGAACTCTTCTTTCATATGAGTTCTTTGCAATCATCACCTTCTTTGAGTTCCTATTATGTTCAAATCATCAACATAGACAGCTATGATCAGATCGATCCGGTTTGAGATTTCTTAATGAATACACAAGGGCATATCGGCATTATTGGTATAATTCCTCTTTATTCATTTCAAACTCATACAAATTTCCACTTAGCGGATTTTATAAGCCATAACTGCGTC
>SMJT01000061.1:95927-274147 GCA_004349715.1 Crucihimalaya himalaica | reverse complement strand
GCGGTGTCCTGATAGTTATCCTGCATCTGCAAATCCAACTAGACCAAAATCAGATTTTCGATGATAAAATAATCCCAAATCAATTGTTCCTTGGAGATAACGAAAATGTGTTTAATCCCATTCAATGTCTCCGCGTTGGATATGAACTATATCTTTGCAAGCAGATTAGTAGCAAATGCTATATATCTGGCCGAGTACAATTTGCAGGTACACAAGTGCACCTATAGCACTCATATAAGGTATTCAGGACCTAACACTTCTTCGTTATCTTCACAAGGTCTAAACAGGTCTTTATCAACATTAAGTGATCTATTGACCATCGGAGTGCTCAAATGATTCACTTTATCCATATTAAAGCGTTTTTAACACTCTTTAGTGTAATTTGATTGATGCACAAATATTCCATCTTGGGAAATTCTCTTATTTGAAGTCCGAGACAAAATTTTGTCTTTCCAAGATCTTTCATTTCGACTCTTCTTTCATATGAGTTCTCTGCATCATCAACTTCCTTTTGAGTTCCTATTATGTTCAAATCATCAACATAGACAGCTATGATCAGCGAATCCGGTTTGAGATTTCTTAATGAATACACAAGGGCATATCGCGATTATTGGTATATCCCTTTTTCATCAAATATTCACTTAAGCGGTTATACCCACATGCGTCCGGATTGTTTTAATCCGTATAGTGATCGCTGTAATTTGACTGAACAAACTTTTTGGATCCTTCAGGGATTTTGTGATCCTTCTGGATTTTGAAATCCTTCTGGGATTTTCATATAAATGTCATTATCCAGTGATCCATATAGGTATGCAGTCACAATATCCATAAGATACATTTCTAAATTTTTCGATGCCGTTAGGCTCATTAAGTATCTGAATGTGATTGCATCCATAACCGGAGAATATGTTTCTTCATAATCAATTCCCGGTCGTTGAGAAAATCCTTGTGCCACAAGTCGAGCCTTATATCGTGTGACTTCATTATTCTCATTTCTTTTTTCTATATAAAATCCATTTGCTACCAACCGGTATTACATCTTCAGGTGTAATAACAATAGGTCCAAATACATTTCTCTTATTAAGGAAAGTAATTCATTTCTCATGGCTTCTTGCCATTTCTCCCATCGGGCCTTTTCTGGCATTCCGATACGGACCTTGGGTCTGGATCCTCATTTTCATTATCAATTTCTTTGGATACAGAAAGGAGAATGTTTATCCTCATCTAATTTCATATCTAACCCATAACTTTTCCATCTTGAGCATAATTATAGAAATTTCACATCTTTCTGTATCACGCTCGACTTCAAGACTTTTCTCTTTCTCTGGTTCTTCTTGAACCTTTCATAAATGTCTTCTTGACATTTTTTCTGTAAGTGGTTTCTTCTGGAACCTTTTCATTTTGTTTTCTCCAACTTCTTTTTCTTTCGGGGATTTTTATTTTTCGAACCATTGGTCTCCCCCTTTTCAACTGCCATTTTGGGTTCATTAGCTTTATTCTCATCAATTTTCTTCAGGAACGTTAATTCTTGATGGAGCATTTGCAAGCAGGTAATATTGATTTGTTACCTTTTTGTATCTGTGAATGCATCTGGTAACTGATTTGCAACTTTTTGTAAGTGCACAATTTTCTGAACTTCGAGTTCACGTTGCGTTTGTAGGGGGATCTAAATGCAACAAAGATTGTGTGCACCATGTAATATCTTTTGGAACCTCTTTATCCTCCCCTAATGCTGGGGAATTCATTTTCATTGAAATGACAATCGGCAAAACGAGCCGTAAACATATCACCAGTTTTCGGTTCAAGATACCGAATTATACTTGGTGATGTATACCCAACATATATACCTAATCTCCTTTGTGGCCCCAATTTTTTGTTCTTTGTGGTGGCGCTATAGGAACATAGACCGCAACAACCAAAAATCGGAGATGTGATACATTTGGCTGCTGACCATAATGTTAATTGCAAAGGAGAAATTATTTATTATAGCACTTGGTCTTATTTGGATCAAGTTTGCAGCATGCAAAAGTAGCATGACCCCATATAGAAATTGGGAGTTTTGTTCTCATTATCAATGGCCTTGCAATTAATTGCAGCCGTTTTATCAAAGACTCAGCCATGCCATTTTGTGTATGAACATGGGGGACCGGATGTTCCACATCAATTCCCATTGACATACAATAGGTCATTAAAGCTTGTGAAGTGAATTCACCAGCATTATCAAGCCTAACTTTCTTTATGCGTTAATCAGGGAATTGTGCCTCAATCTGATTATTTGAGCAATAAATTTTGCGAAAGCCGTATTTCGTGTGTGTCAATATATACACATGTGACCATCTGCTGGATGAGTCAATCAATACCATAAAATATCGAAATGGCCCGCATGGTGGAATGGTAGGTCCACATATGATCTCCATGTATTCTTTTAAGAATTCAGGAGATTCATTCTTTAATTTTGGCTGGCGATGGCCGAGTTTATTAATTTTTCCTTGAGAACAAGCATTAACATGAAAATTCACCCGATTGAAAAACTCTTCTGGTTTTTTCAATGAATGGCCATTAGAATTTTCCACAATTTTCCGCATCATGACTGAACCCTGGATGTCAAGTCGTTCATGCCAAAATTTTAAGGTACTAGTTAAACTGCGGGTTTACGGTAACATATGATTCAATTCAATAATTTATTTTTGTGGAATATAATCCAGAGATAATGCTCGTAATTCCTATAATACAATTTTTCTTCCAGAAATTGTTGTTGTGATGATGTAAAGATATTCAATGCCATTTTCTGTTCATAGTTTCTAAATGATATCCATTTTTGCGGATTCTCCTAAACTTAATTAAGTTTCTCTGAGATTTTGGGGAATATAATGCATAATTTAATTTCAAATTTTGTTCCCCTTGGCATTTGAAAATTGACTCTTTCGGAGCCTATAATAATCTTTGCATTTTCCAGATATTGTATTCACGCTTCCCAGGAATTAATTTATTTTGAGGGTGGAGAAGTATTTTTTATCTTTAAGTATCGTGTGCGTTGTAGCACTGTTCTGCCAGACATAAATCTCCATCCCGAATTTCAGATCTTGACATATCTGTATTTGTAATATTTCATAAGGGATATATTAATAAAACACACAACAAAATAAACAAAGCAAAATATTATTTACAACACACTTTTAAATAAAAACACATATAACATTATTTTATTAATAGAAACGATGGTAGTTTTAAATTATCTTAATCCACATCTTGTGCGTTGATATCTTTTAGGACCAAACGAGAAAATCAGAAATATCGAGATGTGCATCATCATTTAATCCATGGAAAGAGGGTCCGGCTTCATCAGAGACAAAGTTGGTTTCACCATCTTTTTCTTTTCTTTTAGAGATTGCTGATATAAATCAGCCAAATGTTTCGGCGTACGACAGGTACGGGACCAATGTCCTTTCATTCCACATCTGTGACAAACATTCTCAAAATGTTTGTTTGTTTAACCGCCAACTTTGTTTTTCTGAGAATTTTTATTAATTTCTTCCGGAATTAATATCATTTGGAGCGGAATCCTCTTCCATGGCCTTGTCCACGTCCTCGTCCTCGTCCACGACCACGGACGACGGCCTCTACCGTGCCATGTCTTTGCAAATTATTGTAGTTGGTTGTTGCAACATTCCACTTCGGGGAATGGAGCAGATCCAGTTGGACGAGTCTGATGGTTTAACACCACAAGCTCATTATTTTGCTCCTGCAACTAGCAGAGTTTGCATCAGCTGCCCGAGTAAAGAGTGTACCTTTTTGCCCGGTAATTGTTGTTGCAGATTACGTTTCCTGGATGGAACGTTTGGAGAGTTTTCTCGATCATATCATCATTCTTCTATTTTTCTCCACACAACGCCATCTGGAAGTGATTCCCAACAAAGCGGAATTATATTCACTTACACTTTTGTAATCCTGAAAACCGCAAATTTAGCCATTCATGTTTGGCTTTATGGTAAGATCACATATTTTTGGTGATCACAACCTCTCTTTGAGCGATTTCCAAAGATCTGCCAGGATCTTCTTTGTGATGTATTCATCTTTTTAAACCATCATGGATATGGTGGCATAAAAGATATCACTGGCTTGCGCCTTTTCCTCCTCCGAGTGTCGTTTTTATCGATTCATCGATGGTATCGAAGAGTCTTTTTCCTTTAAGATGTCTTTTTTGCTGCTACTAGGCCCCATGTCATATTATTTCTTCGGAAAATATCAGGGCAGCCAGTCTCGAGTTTTACCAAGTTTGACATTATAACTGTAAACAATAAATTTAACAAAATTTATTAATCAAAATTTAACTAAGATTTGCAATTTCAATTATTAATATTATTATTCATAACATCATTAGGATTTTATTTAACTTTATTTTAAACATCACATAAAACATAAACGCTCTATATAAAAAGCGCAATTACAAGAAACACAATTTACATAAAACATTAAAACAATATTTATGATAAATTCTCCCGAGGAGTATATTCTCCAACGGAAATTCCATAAATAGAAATAATAATAAAAATTACACTTAAAAGAAATAATAGCTCGAGACACTATTTCTTGAATCTTGAAAATTCTTCTTTCGAAATCTTGAAAAATCTTGAAAGAGTAATTTGAGAGAAGATGAAATTTTGTGTGAAAGGATGAATGAAAAAAGAGTATATTTATAGATTGTAAAAACTATTCACTAGCCGTTATATAACCGTTGGAAAAGTTGAAAAATGATTAAAATTTTATGTTATTTTATAAATATATCCGTTGGTAATAACGGTTCTAAAATAATTAATCTGAAAATATTTGAAAATTAATCAAATAATATTTATCAGTTCAAATATAATTTTATTAACATATGGTAATAGAATTAGTCATAACATAAAATAAACAGAGATTTAACAGCATAATTATGATGACAGAAAATAACCATATTAAAAACAATAAATTATTAAGGCGGCAAGCCGACCATGAATATAAACGAACAATTAAACAAGTAAATAATTTTTAAGGCGGTAAAACCGACCATTGAAAAATAATTATGGTGACGAAGTCATCCATATTAAAACAATAAATAAACAGTAAGGCGGCAGAGCCGACCATGAACAGAAAATAAATAATAAGGCAGCAAAGCCGTCCATTATAAAGTATTATAGTATACATATAAAAGTTGAAATTATAAACGCTTATCGTGCTGATAACGTGTTATAAAACATTACCTGTTTACCTGTATTTTTGGTAAAAGAATTTATGAGAAATGATGAGAAAAACTTATACCCGCAAGAGAATAATAGAGAGAAAGAACGAAAGAGAATTCTTATATTTTCTTAAATTATATGTGTCCTTACAAACAAACGAAAACGTTTGTATTTATAGGAAAAACTTGTGCGTGTATAGTGACATGGTGGCCTACACACTTTATTTTATTTGCCGAAAGTTTGCCGACATTGATATTCTTCAACACTTATGTATAATTTATTTCCACTATTTTATCTTTGTATGACCTATAAAAAAGAGAGAATGTGGTTTCTTTCATTCTTTGTGTGTTACAAATTTGATTTACAATGGATCAAGATCCTTATACGATGATGTTATTGAAACCTGGTCTTGTTCGAGCCGGTGATAGACCGGTTTGGTTCTTATGTACAGCAACAGACTTGAAAGGACTCCGATGATAGACAAACAACCCCAAAACACATATGTTTTGAAGTAGCAGTCTCTTCCGATGCAAACGATTGAGTCTGACACAATTGGTGTTATCTCGGGGCTTGCGTTGGCTTCGTAAATGGAGGCAGCGATGTAACCGTATAAGAGGGAGCCGACGGGTATGTTTGTGATGAGAATGTTGTGGTTAACACCTACGCTATTGGGTCCAAAGAGATCAGATGTTATGGAGACTGCAGCTGCAAATATGAAACCTGAGCTCAGACCGATTAAAGCGGTTGCGGTCTGTAATGCTGTTTGCTGTAAGGATGATACAGCCAGTAAAAAGAAAGCGATTGGAGTTGGTAAGAGTGCGATTGCAAACCAGCCGGTTCTTGTCAAACGAAATCTCCTGCAAGATCCAATATACTTAATGAGAATCTGTTATCCCAATTTCACAATAGACATTCCTTAATCTAAAACTTACTTATGCATAAAATCTGGCGCGGCAGAGAGCAATCGACCCAAGAAGGAGAATGAAGAGTAGATTGTGACTAGGGTTGTAGAGTTTTGTCCCAACGACTGAGCAATCTGTCCCAAATTGTTGCTATAAACAAGGCCAATTGTACCACCACAGAAATACGCAATGTAGTATAACCAGAACTCCAATCTACTTATGAGCAATCGAAACGAGTGTTCATCACCAAGCCTCACTATGTTCCCTTCCTTAGCAGTCCCCATATGTTCATATCCGGTTTTGCTGGAAACAGACGCTTTTTGGCTCTTGAGCTCATCTATGTTAAGCATAACATAGCCAGAGCTGTCATGGATTAAACGATGGTTAATAATCGGAAGAAAGTAATCCCGAGCATAAACGATAAGAGGAGCACACAAGGGGAAAACCAGAAGGACGATAGCTCCGAGAAAATTCAACCGAGCTGATGAAGTACTGGAACTGGATAGGAGAAGGTGGAAACTTGTCATGATGGCTAAGACATTCAAAATGGTAAACACATGGGAGTCATGTCGTCGTGATTCATTGTCTTGTATAGGGTCTAAAGATGGTTTAGTAAGAACTGGGTAAAGGGCAGCCAAGGAAACAACAAGGGGAACAAGAGAGTTCAGAAGAAGGTATAAGTTCGAGGATGACGGGTTAATTGCATTGAAAGCAAGGGAGTATAAGGCTGCACTGATTCCATTGAAGCTTACCGTTAAAGATAAAGCGAGGGCACGATTAGTCGGGAAATGACGAATGCAGATGATGAAACATGCTGTGTTGAACCAACAGATGCTTAATCCAGCCAACAAGCAGCAGAGAAACACCTATCATGTTAAAAAAGATTCGATCACTACATCAAATCAAATTCTGTTCTTTCAGAAATTTAACAAACTGATAAATCAATTCCACATTTAAATCAGATTCTTGAGCTACAAGATCTTAGTCAAAACTACCCTATTTCCTCAGAATATATCGAATCAACAGGAATTTCGTACGAATCTTTCGACTCCAAAGAGTTATATATACCAGAGAATAAGGCAGAGTGACGATGTTGGTGATGACGAGCCACTGAACACCATAACCAACAAATCCCATAGCCGCCGCCGCAAAAAGAACGACGGAGAGAGGGAAATAACCTAAAGCGATCCCCGAAGACCACCCAAACGCTTTCCCGAAATCGGAAGCCACCGCGAGGTAATTCAACCTCACCTGAGAAATTGCGAGTACCGATTTGAGATGTGAAGAGTAAGCAGAGAAATCAAAGTTGGTTCCCGTCGAGGCTTGGATCCAGATCGCCGCCACAAGAACAGTCCATTTTCGCCATCGACCGAACATGGTCCGAAGAGGCGGAAGGTGTTTCCGGTGAAACTTTGCTTCGCCGTCGTCGTCGAAGGAGGCTCGATTAGGTCGGAGTTTACCTGAGGCATCTCTGATACGAGGTCTCATATACAAAGGATGATGATGATGATGATTGTCTTGATGATGATGTTGACCGATGCTGCAAAAAAGCGTTCAGTTGTTCATCTACCGCTTTTTTATCTTTTTGAAGAAAGGGTTTTTGGGTTTTTCTGATTTTTTTTTTAATACAGTATATTTATTGAACTTTAGTTTATTTAAGTAGGTTATTGAATAATTCTTATAATGTTTTTGTATGAAACAAGTCTCTTTATTTTCAAATGTTTTTGACCAAAAAAACATATGTGTTATTTTTTGCTTTAGAAATTTATTTATTTTGGTAATATTTTTGAAGTGCGGAAACGTAAACAGTCAAAATAAACGTAAATGAAAAAATAAAATAAAATAAAATAAGAAGAAATGGAGAATTAAGAAATCTTGCACCTTAGCTAAAGAATGAAGAAACATGTCCATATCACTTGGTTAGACCAACTAACATCTTATGGGCAAAGCATTCCCACTAATGAGTAATTGTAGTGGTTAAGATTAGTATCGCTATCGTGATGAGGTAGCAAAACCAATGAACTTCTAAATTCTAATCATCCAAAAAGAAGTATTTTAGAGCATTTCCATTAGGAGAATTTCTCTGAAAAACTTCTTTTTTAAATATTTAAAAAAGTTAGAAAAGTGAATAGAGAGAGCATATACATTTCTAGATGAGAAACCTATGAGAAGTTTATCTATACATTTGTCTTTTATTCATTGGTTTAACAAATAAAAATAATAATTAAATAATTAAAATAAAATATATTATTATTACGAATTTACGAGATGTTCTTAGAGGTTTCGAATTTACGATAACAAAAAAAATAATTAAAATATCTATTTAATCTGGTTTTGGTTACGAGATTACATATATTACTCGGATTCGAAACCTTTTTATGTAAAGAAAAAAAAAATGTGTGCCTTATATTTGATGGACGTTAAACAATGGCCAAAACAAACCAAATAAAGAAGAGGAATCCTAACAAAAAATGATAATGCTCTAATAAAGAAGAGGAGAAATTAAGATCACATATTTTAGGAATCTTTGTTGTTATCTCAGTTACATGGAATTGGAATTAGGTACGCAGAGGTGAAGCCTTTCAAAACGTGAAATCAAAACCTTTGGTTCATTTTCAAAACATCTAATATATATATATATATTTATTTGTTTATTGATATTTAAGATTTAAGCTATTTTAATTTAAAAATAACAAAATTTAACTATCTGAATTAATAATAAACTAACATAATCACAATTAAAGCAAAGAAAAAAATGAAAAACAAATCTTTTCTTTTTAGTGAGGTGATTTTATATATTTTTATTTATTTTTTCCTTTCTAATTTTCTTTATCAATATCAAATCATAAATACAAATTAATTATACATAGTCTTCAGAATACAAATAATTACATAAACGATTCTTGTATTCAACAAAATATATTAATATGCAAAGTGAATCTTTGTTGTTATCTCAGTTACATGGAATTGGAATTGGGTACGCAGAGGTGAAGCCTTTCAAAACGTGAAATCAAAACCTTTGGTTCATTTTCAAAACATCTAATATATATATTTATTTGTTTATTGATATTTAAGATTTAAGTTATTTTAATTTAAAAATAACAAAATTTAACTATCTGAATTAATAATAAACTAACATAATCACAATTAAAGCAAAGAAAAAAATGAAAAACAAATCCTTTCTTTTTAGTGAGGTGATTTTATATATTTTTATTTATTTTTTCCTTTCTAATTTTCTTTATCAATATCAAATCATAAATACAAATTAATTATACATAGTCTTCAGAATACAAATAATTACATAAACGATTCTTGTATTCAACAAAATATATTAATATGCAAAGTGAGTGAATCGGAGGGAAAAAAACATAAATTGGAGAAAAAATAAAATTGAACGACGTCAAGAAAAAATATTAATTGGGCTTGGTAACTAAACCAAATTGGACCAAGAGGAACAAAAAATAGCATGTAGAGAAAGGTTTTCTTCTTCTTTGTTTGGATATTGTCTCATGAGACCATCAGAAACAAGTGAAAGCCGACAACGATTCCGATTTCGGAGCGGTAATCAGAGCTCTCATTGACGATTCCGTACAACGTATAACACCCCGAACTGGTTATCTTTGGCAATTTCAATTTTTAAAAAATATTGCCTTGACACAACAGATATGGTCTCTTACCAGGGCTCAATGAATCTTTCTGATTACTATACTGCCTTGAAAACACTTTGGGATGATTTAGATGGTACAGAAGGAATAGGAACATGTCATAACTGTTCATGTTGCAAGATCACCGATGCTAAGAGCGAAAATGCAAAGATTGTCAAATTCTTGGCAGGATTGAATGAATCTTATGCTATCATTCGTAGTAAGATAATCATGAAGAAACAAGTTCTTACGCTAGCTGAGATATACAATATGTTGGATCAAGATCACAGTCAACATCATCTTAGTATTACCTCTCCTATTAATGCAACTCTTTTAATGTGTCTACTGGTTTCATTGATCAATCCTCCCTCAATGTTACTTATCAACCTCACTCTAAACAGAATCGTCCTATATGTACTCACTGTGGGTATTCTGGTCACACATCTGACAAATGCCATAAGTTGCACGGGTATCCTCCAAGATTTAAGAGTGGCAAATACAGGTCTGGTTCTGGCTCAGGTTTAGAAAAGCATGTTCAGGAAGTCAAAAATGAGTCTTCTAAACCATTGGTGGCTCATTTATCTTTAGAAAACAAATGTGTAAGTGCTCAGGCAGAAATTGGAAAGCAGATTGGAGCTTCTAATATTGCAGGCTTGATTAATGGCATGTCTCCGGATCAAATAGAAAATATCATTGCTTGCTTAAGTTCCCAATTGCAGGTGACATCAGATACATAAGCCAATGTTGGATCTTTCTTAGCAAGTACTAGTGCAGAACCAACAATGAATGGTATTTCTTATTCAGCCTCTACACTTTGTTTTATTGGAATCATGACAGTGTCTAGGAATGTTTTGAGTTCTGAGACTTAGATCATAGATAGTGGTGCTACTCACCATGTTTCTCATGACAAGGAATTGTTTGTTAGCATCTCATATGATTTGCAGTCATCAGTGACTTTTCCTACAGGCATGAATGTCAAGATTGCAGGTATTGGTGTGATCCTGTTAAATGCACACATCATGGTTAGGAATGTTTTGCATGTATCGGAATTCAGAATTAATTTGCTCAGTGTTAGTCAGTTAACTAAGCAGTTGGGATACCGGGTTTGGTTTGATGTTGATTCTTGTGTAATTCAGGATCCTACCAAGAAGTTGATGATTGGGGAAGGTAAGCAGATTACAGGCTTCTATGTGATGGACTATGGAGTGGACAAGTTTTTAACTACATAATCCATAGTAGTCAATAGTTCATTATGTTCCTCTGTTGTTGTAGATACTTCTTTATGGCACAATAGGCTAGGTTATCCCTCCTACAATAAGATTGATGTTTTGAAAAATGTTCTTGGTTTTCAGAAAAGGAATAAAGAAGGGTTTGATCATTGCAAAGTCTGTCAATTAGCAAAACAGAAAAAGTTACCATTTATATGTCACAATAGTCTTCTGCTAATGCTTTTGACCTGATAGACATTGATACTTAGGGACCATTCTCTGTGGAAACAATAGAAGGATACAAATATTTTCTGACTATTGTAGATGATCACACAAGAACAACATGGGTGTATCTGATGAGAAGAAAAGATGAAGTTCTTCACATTATTCCCTCTTTTATCACAATGATAGAGAATCAGTTTGGAAAGGTAGTCAAAGTGGTAAGGTCTAATAATGCTCCTGAGTTGAAGTTTATGGAATTGTTTAAACAGAAAGGTATTCTATCTTACCATTCTTGTCCAGAGACACAAGAACAAAATTCAGTTGTTGAAAGTAAGCATCAACATATTCTGAATGTTGCTAGATCTCTGATGTTTCAATCCTCACTTCCTCTACACTTCTAGGGTGAATGTGCACTCACTGCTGTCTATCTTTAAGGTATTCTATTTTACCCTTCTTGTCCAGAGACACCAGAACAAAATTCAGTTGTTGAAAGGAAGCATCAACATATTCTGAATGTTGCTAGATCTCTGATGTTTCAATCCTCACTTCATCTACACTTCTGGGGTGAATGTGTACTCACTGCTGTCTTCTTGATCAACATGTTTCCTTCTCCTCTTCTCTCTCACAAATCACCTTTTGAATGACTACACACAAAGGTTATCAAATCCGAGTTTTTGGTTGTCTTTGTTATCAATCTACATCTTCTCACAATAGACACAAGTTTCAGCCTCATTCAAGAGCTTGTGTATTTCTTGGTTACCCAGCCGATTATAAAGGGTACAACCTACTGGATCTGGAATCAAACAAAGTCTTCATATCAAGACATGTTGTTTCTTTGAGAGATCATTTCTTTTTCGAAATTCTTCTAAGATTTCAGATGATATTTTTGAAGTGTCAGAAACAGAAAAATCTTTTGTGTTCCCATTGAATATTGATGTTGTTATATCTCCTCACGATGTACTGGCTAGATCAGAGGGATCAAATAAGCTCAGGTTCACAAGAGCAATCTGTTCATCAAGAAGAGATAACTTCTCAAGGTGTACAGGTTAGATCAGAAGGATCAGCTGGCTCAGGTTCACAAATGCAACATGTTCATCAAGAGAAGTTAGCTTCTTCTTCTCAAAATGTATCAACTGAATCAAACGTATTCGTTGAACCAGGTTTGAAAAGAAAGTCAAAAAGACTTGTTCATTTGGAGGATTATTACTGCAACTCAGTTTCTGCTACTGAATATCCAATATCTGCTTATATTAACTATTCTCAACTTTCAGATGCTCATAGAGCCTATACATTTGCTGTTGTTAAATACTCAGAACCAAAGACATATGCACAAGCCATGAAATCTGATGAATGGAGTGGAGCGATGGATGATGAAATAGATGCTTTAGAGATAACAGGGACCTGGAATATTTGCACACTTCCTGCAGATAAGACTCATATTGACTTTAAATGGGTTTACCAAGTGAAACTAAATGCGGATGGAAGCCTTGAACTATTCAAAGCCAGATTGGTAGCTAAGGGCTACACTCAACAAGAAGGAATTGATTTAGTGGACACATTTTCTCCAGTTGCCAAGTTAACAACCGTAAGGACTCTTATCTGTGTGTCAGCTGCAAAGAATTGGAGTCTTCATCAATTGGATATTTCAAATGCCTTTTTGAATAGCGATCTAGATGAGAAAATCTATAGGAACTTTCATTGGGCTATGCTACAAGAAAGGGTAATCTCTTCTAGAAAATGTTGTTTTGTTACTTAAGAAAACTTTATATGGCTTCAAACAAGCTTCACGCCAATGGTATTTGAAGTTTAGTTATACTCTTCTTCAGCTTGGTTTGACCAAATCTTATGTTGATCATGCTCTTTTCTTTCGTACCACTGGTAATGTCTTCATTGCTTTAATCGTTTATGTTGATGACATAGTTATTGCCAGTAATGATGAAGATGCCGATGTAACAAAACTATAGACAGATCTACAACAGTCCTTCAAGCTTAGATACTAAGGTCCTCTTAAATACTTCATTGGTATGGAATTTGCTCGATCCAGGCATATCTATTTGTGCAAAGAAAATATGCTTTGGAGCTTCTTGATGAAACTGGTTTACTAGGTTGTAAGCCAGCAAATGCTCCTTTGGATCCAAGTGCAAAGTTGAACCAGTCTAGTGATGAACCTGAGATAGATGAGCCTGAAGTCTACAGAGGACTGATTGGGAAGTTGATGTATTTGACAATAACTAGGCCTGAAATTGCCTATGAAGTCAACAAACTTTGTTAGTTCTCATCTTATCCTAAAGCTTCTCACCTCAAAACAGCTTACAAAGTGGTACATTACATCAAATGGACTGTAGGACTTGACAATTTTATCCTGTTGAATCTGATCTCCAACTTAAAGGATTCACTGATGCAGATTGGAGATCATGTACATATACTAGACGATCTACATCGGGTTACTGCATGTTCTTTGGTTCCTCTCTCATTACTTGGAAATCTAAGAAACAGGACATTGTCTCTAGATCTTCAACTGGATCTGAACTCACGGCAATGGCATTATCATCTTGTGTGATCACTTGGCTTGTCAAGCTCCTCAAAGAGTTACATGTTCCTCAACATCAAGCTGTCCCTCTGTATTGTGACTCCACTGAAGCAATTTATATTGCCAATAATCATGTCGTCCATGAAAGGACCAAATATGTGGAGAATGGCTATTACACCACTCGAGAACGCATTGAAAGTGGTCTCTTGAAGACTATGCACGTCAAGACACAATATCAACTCACTGATGTGTTTATTAAGATTCTATATCCCTCACCGTTATGTGATCTTATTAGCAAGATGAGTCTAATCTCAATTTTCGGCTCATTGGGAAATTTCAAAGTATTGAATCTCGATTATGTGTTAATAGGTTAATTAAACAATTAGCTAGATTGATTAACCAGGTTTAATCCATCTATATACAGTAAAATTTTTATAAATTAATATTGTTGAGATCATAATATTTTATTAATATATTAAATTATTAATTTATTGATATACTAATCGAACCGATATACTAATTTTGGATCCAAAAATTTAATTAATTTATAAAAATATTAATTTATCGAAGCTATACGGTAGGTTCAAACTCTGTAACAAACTTTTTTATCGGAATCATTCATATCACATTATCGAAAACCATTAGTTCGGTTTGCGGAATGCTGACTTGGCATCTACGTGGCAGTTGTTTAAGAAGATGGACAGTACACGCAACCGCTGAAGCAAAGTTTGTTCGGGTCTCGCGAATATTCTTTCAACAAAAACCAAACCTTCAATAGAATTCGATTTCCCAGCTGTCACTCTTTTTATTTTCAAACGACATTTTTTCTTCTTCTTTCTAATTCTCTCTCGCGATTTGGCTTTCTTCACACAAGAAATCTCTAATCTTTCGTCTTGTTTCTGTTAATACCCTTCTAAAGCTTCGTCCTATAACCCTTCTGCGCCGTGGTATGTATTGATTCTAGAATTTCTCTGTAGGGTTTTGTTAAATTTTCAATGACTGATCACCGAACAGATTAGAAACCCGTATTTGATTTTGAAATTACCCTTCTTTGTTGTTTCTGATTATTGATTTAGGTTTGTGTTTTGTAGTCCAAAGTTTGATGCTTTATGATTTTGCATCAGATGGAAGATAGAGAGGCACGTTTAGGAACTCGGGAGGTTAATGAAACTTCTCCGGATTTGTTGAAGAATACGCCTTCCAACATTGCGAGGTTAGAAGATGTAATTGAGCAATGCTATGGGAGACAAAAGTATCTCGCTCAGACTAGAAGTCCATCAGATGGGAGTGATGTTCGGTGGTACTTCTGTAAGGTTCCTTTGGCTGAAAACGGTTAGTCTTATTTGGCTTGTTTCAGCTTCCAAACTCTTTTAGGGATTGTAAATTAACAAACATATATTTTGGAGAAAAATAGAATTGCTGCCATATCCGTAATCGTTGCTATATTAGAAGATGTCATTGAGCAGTGGCTGGATCAAAGATATAATATGTTATGTCTTTCCTGCAGAATTAGCTGCTTCAGTACCTCGCACTGACGTAGTAGGAAAGAGTGAGTATTTCCGTTTTGGTATGAGGGATTCTCTTGCGATTGAGGCATCTTTCCTGCAGGTTCTTCTTCTTCTTCTTCTAAGCTTTTGTGGTTTTACAATGTCATTGTTTTTCTTGATATGGTGTTGACTCTTGGCTGTTTGGTTCAAAATTTGAATGGAGCTGTCGTATCTGACAATTTTTTGTTTACTCCTGGGTAATTTGTGCAATAGAGAGAGGATGAGTTGTTGTCACTCTGGTGGAAAGAGTATGCAGAATGCAGCGAAGGCCCGAGACCACAAGTTAATTCTAAAAATAAATCAGTTAAGCAGTCTATTGAAACTCCTTCAGAAGCTTGTGCGTCCTCTAGTCTATATGAAGTTGAAGAGGAGAGAGTCGGTGTACCTGTTAAGGGTGGGCTATATGAGGTACCACCGTGCATAGATTTAAAGCGTGTTTTAGAATTTTCATGTAAATTTAACATGTTGAGCCATTAGAGTCACTATATCCAATCTATGTTTCTGACCAAGGAACCGGAATGCTGCAGGTGGACTTGGTGAGGAGGCATTGTTTTCCTGTGTACTGGAATGGAGATAATCGGCGTGTGCTTAGAGGCCATTGGTTTGCTCGTAAAGGTGGCCTAGACTGGCTTCCAATTCCAGAAACTGTTTCTGAACAGTTGGAGGTTGCATATCGTAACAAGGTTAGATATCTTTCTGTGGAATACTAATTCGAATTTATGATCCCAGTTTGCCTAGAACTAGAAGCAGTTGGTGCTTTTTCTGTTAGTTTGTTTTCGATTTTAAGCTTCTTAAATCCGCTAAAGCTATCTCTTGTTGCCCCTTTATCTCTCCCTCTTGTTGAGAACTCTGACAGTTCTATTTATATATATTGTTGATGATATGACAATAGCACCAATTGGATTTGATTTATTCACCCAGGTTTGGCGCAGAAGAAGTTTTCAACCCTCTGGGCTTTTTGCAGCTCGTATCGATTTGCAGGGTTCCAGTCTGGTATGTGTTTGATTTCATGAGTACGAAACGGTAATTTTCTTGCCAGCTAAATGGTTTCATTAATAACATTATCCGAAGTTGTTAATGTAGGGACTCCATGCTCTCTTTACTGGGGAGGATGATACCTGGGAAGCGTGGCTTAATGTTGATCCTTCTGGGTTCTCTGGCATTGTTGGATATACTGGGAATGGAATTAAGTTGAGACGTGGTTATGCCGGCTCCTACTCTCCAAAACCGACACAGGTTGCTAATTTTGTTTTACTTTATCCTTCCCACTCTATACTGGAAAATCGAATGAAGTTCCCACATTTATAATATTTTTGTTAGCTGGTGAGAGTTCTTGTAAGAAACAGATTTCTTGTGCATCTGTTCAGGAAGAACTACGCCAACAGAAGGAAGAAGAAATGGATGACTATTGTTCTCAAGTATGTCATAGGATACTCTTGGTTTCTATGAGTTGCATTTACATATTGAGCATCTGATCTCTATCATCCAATTACTTTTAGAATATCTCAAAGGTTTCAAGCTCTCTGGAACTGTTCTTTTGTGTAACTGTGTCCAGGTCCCTGTTCGGCATCTTGTATTTATGGTTCATGGTATTGGCCAAAAAGTAGAAAAGTCTAATCTTGTTGACGACGTTGGAAACTTCCGTCAAATCACGGCAACTTTAGCGGAGCGTCATTTAACCTCTCATCAGCGCAGCACTCAAAGAGTCCTTTTCATCCCATGCCAGGTGCCTATACACATACACACACACACATATATATTATATATATTTATTCCTTTCTGTTCTATTTTTGTATAGATGATCCTACTTCATAGTTTCCTTCTTTCGCTATTGTATTTGTAGTGGAGAAAGGGTCTAAAGCTAAGTGGTGAAGCTGCTGTTGATAAATGTACTTTAGACGGTGTACGGCGTTTGCGAGAGATGCTGAGCGCAACTGTTCATGATGTGTTATACTACATGAGCCCCATTTATTGTCAGGCTATAATTGATTCGGTATTACAATTTCCCAAATCTGATGCTCTATCTGTCTTAAAAGTGCCAAAATGAAACCGATTCATGATTTAGTTTTTAGAGTTTGTGACAGCATAAACCTAGTTAGACATTGCTACTTTTATCTTCTGTATCGTTGTAATTGGTAATCTTGTTTAGTATGAAGATGCAAAGTGATTTGTTCTCCTTTTTCATTTTTCAGGTTTCAAAGCAGCTGAATAGACTGTATCTAAAATTTTTAAAGCGAAATCCAGACTATGTTGGAAAGGTGCCGATCTAGTTTAGTCTTTTCATTCATCAACCTTCGACTAGCGTAAGCTTGCATGAAATTCAATTTCATGTTCTCTTCATTGACATTTTACAGATTTCCATTTATGGACATTCTCTGGGGAGTGTTCTCTCCTATGACATATTATGTCATCAGCACAATTTGTCATCCCCATTTCCAATGGATTCAATATACAAGAAATTTTTTCCAGATGAAGAATCTCCTCCAACTCCAGATGGCGATGACAAACCTTGTAGTTCGCATCCATCATCAAATCTTGAGCCAGAGAAATTTAACCAGTTGAATAACACCGAGGAAATCACAGGTCAAGATAATAACATGATGTCTAAAGAATCACCAGTGCTGGAACATCACGATGTCATTGAGGAAGCTCCTTCATTTATCTCTGATTCAGTTGTGGACAACTTGGGTTTGAAAAGAAGAGGTAGCCTGGAAGATGACCATCATGATTCTGGCGGTGCTATTTCCTCACAGGATGGACCAGATGGAGCGGACTGTACAACGCCTGATTCTTCATCCTGTTGTCAAGAGCAATCATGTGATAAAGAAAGTGGCAATTCAAATAATGAAGAGACAATCAAGTTGTTACAAGAAGAGGTAAATATTGGCACTTTCAACTTTTCATTCTTTGATGAGGTTATGCAGCTTAGGGTCTTGCAAGCTTTCAACACTTGTGTTCATAGCATCTGAGACTTTCTTAATTTTGTGTTCTCTTTGGAAGTGTTCTCTAGTTTCTTTGCTCACTGACCAAAACAGAGAAAGAGTTATGTTTTTGTTTAATGGTTGTTATTGTTATCCCAGGTTAACTTATTGAGGTCAAAAGTAGCGCAACTGCAATTAGAGAATACCAGAATATTGTCGGATGGTATTGTTTCTGACCTTTGATTTCTATCTTTCTCATATTTCGAGTTGTGTTTGAAAACTTCTTTTATGTACATCTTAGTGATGATGTGAAATGGTGTTATCAACAGAAAAACCCAAGGCATCTGTGGTGCCTAAGCAGCTCCACAACGAGAAGGCGCCACCTGAAGATGCCAATGCACCTACAAGCTTTACTCCTTTTATCAAGTACCAAAAGCTTGAGTTTAAGGTGTGGGATTGTAGAATTAATATATATATATATATATATATATATATATATATTTATATATATATCATTCAGAAACCACACTGAAGTAAACGTCACCCTAATCTTAGCTGTATATACTTCCCAGGTTGACACATTCTTTGCGGTTGGGTCTCCTCTTGGAGTTTTTCTCGCCCTTCGAAATATACGTCTTGGGATAGGTAATACTTACTCAGTAGCGTTTATATTGTTTATTCGTTGTTTATGTAAAGCCGGGATTGGGAAAACAAGAGATTCGTGAATAAATAATCAAAGTAATTGGCCCAATTCTTATTTTTTCTTGTATGTTCTTTATTCTGCTTATTTAAACTTTCCTTGCGAAGTCTCGTTATATGCTCTAAAAGCTGTATAATATGTGTTAGGTAAGGGAAAAGATTACTGGGAAGAGGAGAATGTTATTGAAGAGATGCCTGCTTGTCGTCGAATGTTCAACATTTTTCACCCCTATGATCCTGTTGCATATAGGTTAGTCTTCATGGAAATAAAAATAGTGTTTAGTAGTCTATGATCTCACTGTCTTTGTTATGTTCTTTTGCATGTATGTAATACCAACTGAACTTTGTGTTTCACGCAGATTGGAGCCACTTGTCTGCAAAGAGTACCTTCCCAAACGACCCGTTATTATTCCCTACCACAGAGGTGGCAAGCGGTTGCATATTGGATTACAGGTACTTATAATTTTGTGGTTTGGTGTTTCTTTTTGCTTCCTCTTATAATTCGTTTGCTCTATGTAATATTCTATAGGATTTCAAAGAGGATTTTGCGGCGCGTTCGCAGAGAGTTATGAATCATTTTGATTCAGTACGGGTGCGTATTTTCGAATTCTAATTTTAGTTTTCTCTATGTTGTAACGTTGACCTCAAGTTATTATCTTTTGTGATTCAATGTACAAAAGACTTTTCTTTTATTCTCATGTAGACAAAAGTTCTCACTATATGTCAATCCAAAAGCTCGGATAAATTAGAAGGTACAAAGGTCAATTTACTGTGAAAGGTTTTTTACTTCCCTTTGATATACTTCTAATGTTACTTGAATGTGTGATGGAACAGAGACCGAAGAAACCGATGACGAAAAAGATGGAGGGTCCTATGGCTCCGTCATGATGGAGAGATTAACTGGAACTCGAGACGGTCGAATAGATCACATGCTCCAGGTGAAGTTTTGATGCATTTCCACCTAGTTTATAAAATTTATGATTCCGTTGCATTCACCTTTTCCTGCGGATGCTGTGGTTCTTGGAAACTGCAATATGAGTGAATAAAAGAATCAACACGTACTGGATTTTGCTAAAGCTCGCTAGTTTGCATATAATAATTGCTGAAATATTTGGGTGACGCAGGATAAAACTTTCGAGCATCCGTATCTACAAGCCATAGGAGCTCATACGTAAGTGAAACTTTTCATTGATTACACATTACATTTATCGTGTAGAGCCAAGAACTCAATACTGTTATGTATTGTGCAGAAACTATTGGAGAGATAATGATACTGCTCTTTTCATAATTAAACACTTGTATCGTGAGTTACCAGACGAACCAAACTCACCCACGGAATCTACTGAAGGAGATGATAGTCCAAAAGACTCGAGTAGACCTCATAGCTGGATAGACAGAAGAGAGACTGATTATGATGATGAAGAGCTTCCTTTAACATTCTCTGACAAACAAATCGCTAGAAGCTTCTCCGCAGAAGCCAAGAAATATTTGAAGAAGCCTTGAGACTTTGACCATAGGTTTAAATATCTGAAATCTGGCGTAAGCTCCTTGATTTTTTGTTTCTCCTGTGCAGAAATAACATATAGTGCAGATAATTGAAAAGGAAAAACTCCTTCATGGTTTTGCCACATTGTAACCATAATCCATTGTAACCGTAATTTTACAGATAATAAAGAAAACGATAAAGCTTCTTCCTAAGGAGGACTTCCTTTGGGTTTATTATTTTCGTAGGTTGCTGAGCTTTTCTTCAGGTCTCAGAGTTGAAGATGTTTAGCAGACATTGGCTGAAAAACGGAGTCAGACTCTAAAGCAGCAGCGAGTTCAGGCCACACGATAGCAGAAACCGACCACGAGCCATCATTGCAGGCGCTAGGTCGCTGGTTCAGGTAACCAACTCCTATTTTCTCAATCGTTGAACATACCGTTCCTAGAAAAGGAGCACCAAATCCAAAATCCAATTCAGCCACAGGGAACCGTCGTCCTGAAGACAAGACCAATGCTGGTCCTTCTTGTCCGAGAACGACCCGAGCCAACATCATTCCAGGTCGGTGACTCTCTATCCAATCTATCAAATCTGTGAAATGAGCATCGATTGTCACTTCTGTTATCGATTTATGCACTATGTTTGCTATCTCTGATACATGGTTCTGCTTCAGATTTTCGAGAGTAGCTTCACCTACAGCTACAGACAAGACGTTTCCTATGTAGCTCGAGGTAACTGTCTTGAGTCTTCGTCGACCATCAACAAGCCATCCCATCTTGCAGGTTTTATGACTGCTCTCTATAGAATCCACCATTTTCTTCCACACATAAGCGGAGAAAGCTTCAATCTTTGTCCTGCTCTCTCCGTTAGCAGTAGCTAAAACTTGCAACGTGTCTATGCTCGAAGCGTCGATGTGATAGAGACGCTTAATGAGCGTTCTAGGCATCGGTATGTTCTTGATGTCATCCTTGCTGCATTTTATGAACATTTTGTCTAAGTAAGGGTCATAATGTGGAGGAGACCGTGCCCGAAGGAGATTTCTCCGGTGATCTGGCACACAAGAAACAGGCTGATTTCTCGATATCTCTGACCACGAAATGAGGAATGTCCCAAAGGAGCTCGCGTCTCCTAAAGCATGATCAAATGTGAATGTTATAGCGAGGCCTCCGCATTCGAACTCTGTCGCTTGAATCTGTAAAGCGAAATCCGGGTTAAGCCGAACCAGCTTTGATTGGATGAACACGTCGAGATTGTAAAAATCCAAACTTTTGAGATCAACACTGGCCTGGGCTTCGACAAGCAATGCTCCATTGTTGTTGCAGATGATAATAGGCTCCTCTTGAGAGGTTTCGTTGGGAACAATCTGACCCGCGAAAGGATAAAAGTAGTTAAGAGTTTGAGAGAGAGAGGTTTTGAGGGTTTTGACGATTGTTTCAAAGGATAAATTCAGTTTCTTGGGGTAGAAGTAAAAATAGGTCACCGGAAAACGGCCGGAAAGAAGGTCTAGATTTGAGAGAGTAAGGCTATTAACTTTCTCGGGTTGGTCGCCGGAAGCTTTGATTATGAACTCTCCGGTGAAACTCACATCAAAGATTTTCATTTTCAGTTTAGCAATAGGCAAAAGTTCTCAAAGGAAGTTTATGCCAAATGGTATTTTATTTATATGAAAATAAAATAAATTACTCGGTTGTTTGTGATATATATTCAGAGGAACGATCATTATTCGTTTGGAAAAAATGTTATGTTTTGGAACAACACATTACATCACACTGTCATTTTTGGATAAAAGTTTGAAGAAACAATAGTACGACTTTATTCATTACCAATGGTTCAAATTATGTGTGAAAGTTGGGACTGTAAAAGAATATTCGTTCGTACTCATAACAATTATCATCAATAAGTTGATGCGGACAGTACCACTTTAGTGGTTGATAGATCAAATAGAGATCAATGCTTGACTAATTTTGTTGCAACTTTATTCAACAAGTTTAAACGAGATCATCATATTTATGTCATTTCGCAATATCTTTTGTTATTTTAGCTACTTGACAACAGGAAAAGAGAACAAATTCTTTATGTTATTATTTATGGGTTGGATATTAATTTTTTTTTGTCCCTCACAATTAGTTTGATCTAATTATTTTTTATGATTGTAGAAAAAAATAACATTTCATTTTTCTTGGTATACATCTATTGTTGCACGCGCTAGTTCTTAAGCAATCCACATATAGCTGTTTATAATCAAATCTTGAACAACAACTGAATACAAATATCCTCAGTAAATCCACATTGATATATTTTATCTGTTGAAAAATACAAGTAAATCCAATCAAACATTGAAAATTTCGAGTTTTTGAGACGAAAATGATCTACGTCTTCAAGAACCATACTTCACAATTTCCCATGGTGAAACAATGGAGTTATGCGGCAAAACTTTCTAAATAATAAATCTTCCTATTCCCGACTGATCTCAAACTCCGCTCCAATCGGTAAATGATCACTCGGGTGATGATGATTCGGTAAGAAACCGACAACATCTGAAGATTCTAGTTCAGGTAGTTGGAGGATACTCACAGGTTTGATGAAGTCTGAAGGAGAGAAGAAGATGTAGTCAAGTGTGTTTGTGAATCCAGGAGTGCAATTTGTGAACTTAGGCTCTCCTCTTGTGACTTCATAGACACTACAAAGAGTAACTGGAGCTTCTTCTTCTTCAATGGTCTCTGCGGGTTTTGCATTACCCGATACTAGGTAACTATAAACCTGGAAAAACAATGAAAAAGTATTGTTTTATTTTACTACAGCAAACCCAAATTTTCTGATTTTACAAAATAGATAGAACAATTAGGGGAACTCAATGTAAGCAACTGAACCAAACCTTATCCCCAGGAATTGAATTAAAGTCACCAGCTAGTAGCAACGAAGGTGTGCACTCAAATTCATCTGATATTAGCGTTTTGAACTGAGCTAGTCGTGATAGTAGATACTTGGCTTGAGCAAGCTTGACATCAGCCAATTCAGGGTCCCTAGAAAGAAGTAAACATGAGATGAAAGTTGAAAAATGTGGGAAAAGATCATCTTTAATGGGTGACAAGTTTTTTTACCAGTAAAGATGTGTGTTTGCCACGATAACAATGTGATGAAACGGCTTGTTGATTCTAAAAGCAGCCATAATTCCAACGCAATCCCGTTTTAGTCTCACTAGTGGATCATTAAGGTCACGACTGTCTTTTCGAGAATCTTTTGTTTGGGGCAGATTTGTGGAAACATGTGAAGAGATCAATAGATAAGAGTTGGTAATGATGTTGAGATATAAAGAAACAGCACAAAAGACTTGCTTTCTTTTCCTCCAAAAGGACAAATTTACCTTTCGCTTTCTCATCACCTTTTCCTTCATTGGATGTCTCAATCTGCTGTTCGCTACAAGAAACACAATCTGCCTTTACTGAGTCCACAAGATCATTATATTCGATCCGTTCCTTGGTGACCAACTCTGCACTAAATCAAAAGAAGAGAGTTGTTTCAATCAGATTAATGTTTCAGCATTAATTTAAAATCTTGTCATGTTTTTATCATACCAGCTTGGCTTGTAGAAGATTGCACAACCATCACGCTTCCTCTGCCCGGTTCTCTGGATATAAATCCCAGAATAGCCCAGAGACTCCATGTTTCTTCTGTAAAAGCTATCGTACTCATCTACTTCCTGCGAACATTGTAACAATATAACTAACAAGTGGAGACACCATTTGATATACACAATTCCTAGGTACTACGAACAAACAACACTAACATTTATGAACGTCTGAGATTGTCTAGTGGATGAAAGAAGAGAGAAGGAGTTCTGTCTCATTAGAAAAGGGTACCTCAATTCTAACCAAACAAAAGAAAAAAGAAGAAGTTTCACAAGAATAAACCTGCAGACAAAAGAAATCAGCCTCGAGATTTTTGAGAACGCTGTGAATTGCATGTGAACGAGCTTTCCATCTGCAGTACAAGAAAAGGAAAACCAAGTCACATTTACTGCTAATATCATAACCCTTTAAGAAGCACCATTCCCAGAGCTTTTAACAAAGATAATCATGGCTAAATCCAAAGTGCATATTGGTTGATGGATAACTAATGTGAGCAACACCAAACACAATAATGCCTGCTTATAAGTTCCTGCACATTCATAGAATCCACTGTTGTTTTCTGAAGCAAACTTGACTGAAGTTATTATACACCAGACCATTAATTACAACTCACACGAAGAACTCTTGACTAGTATAAGAACATTTGATTGCGAAAGTGAGAAATGTAGAGAATAATTACTTGAGACAGGCAGGTGGAGAGTGTGGGAGAAGGGCGCTCTTCACATAAACCTACAAGAAAGATGAAACTCCAATATATCAGAAACTTCACAAAGGAAAGAGCTAAAAGAACTGTCTTTATCTCTAAATCAAGCCCAGAAAACACAATCCAGCGATGCTGTTAGATGTGAGACCGATTAAAAGTTAAAACTACAAAATTCAATATTAAGCCACATCATATCACAAAGCGTATGAGAGATTGAAAAGCTTGATTATATATTACCTGAGCTAATATGTTATACGAAACGAGACGGAATCTGATACCTGGAAACAAAAAATTCTCAACACCACCTCAAATCATATACTTAATTTTTACCAAATTTATATCAACTTAGACATTTACAAACCATCAGATTTACTTCTTGAACTAATATCAGTTCCTTCAACAGATTCAAATTTGCGAACTTTTGGTTCAATTGCTGGATTCGTGCTCATTCTTTTTGAAATAATTTTCCTGCAAACTCGAGAACTGTTGAGTCAAAAGGTCAGATAAAGAAAAACCAATCCTTGAACAGCAATATTTAGGTTAAACTAAAAGAGGCTGCTTTATTCATCATTGCCTATTAGCCATACGAATCCAATTACAGCCCAGATAAATTCGAGATTCGAGAGGATTAATTCCAGTAAAAAGATGAGAAATTTCTCGCTAAGTAAACAATATTTGTTCAGAACGAAACTGCACAATCACCATGCCGGTTTGGTTGCATTTGACTTCAAATTGAAACTTGATATTACAAAAATAGAAGCAAGATTGAGAAACGAAGAAACCCACCTGGTGAAACAAGGAAAAATCGGACGAGGGAGATGATGCAAGGTATTAAACATCTAGTGAGAGCACTGACTTGACCAAATTTGGCTTTAGATAGACAACACCAGGGTTTTCAAATAAAATAGTATGCACAAATTCATAAATTATTACTTGGTCCTTTATTTATATAATATGCAATGAACCTTAATTTTTTCTTAATTTTTAATATAATATTTCTTAAATAAAGCTAATTTTTTAAAATCAAAATTTAGAACCTTAAATATTATTTATTTTAATGTTTTATTAGGATATTTTTATTAACATTATTAGGATTGACTGTACATAAGATTTTTATATAATGGAATCTTTAAAAAACCGATAAATCATTGTCCGCCGGTCTTACAGGTATGGGTTTTCTCCAAGATCCCTACGGTACCAAGGGTTTTCTTATCCCTTTCGATTTATGCGAATTTAGAGCATTTGTTTTGGCGAATTACACCGAATTTATGTAGCACAAGCTATCCCTAGATAATGTGGTATATTTGTAAAGCTCGAAACGATAAAAATGAAAATGTGGATGTGGATCCACGGGAGATCATTGAGATGGCAGAGAAGGAAGCACAAGCTTGGGTTATGGCTCAGAAGGAGAATAAAATTGAAAATCATGGGCAGATATCTATTGATCCGATGAAGAATAGCACTTTGGGACATCTCTGTTTCATTGATGGTTCCTGAAAACGGGAAGATAATTTCTTAGGAATATGATGGTATTGTATTAATCCTGCAGGTGGAGCACCGACGATGGGAGCACCAAATCTTCGACGAAGTCTTTCTCCTTTGCATACTGAAATGGAAGCACTAGTTTGGGCAATGAAATGCATGCTTGATGCAAAACCGTGATGTCAACTTCCTTAGGAATTGTTCGGATTTGGTGAAGATGGTATCTTCCCAGACGGAATGGCCGGCATTTGCTACATACTTGGAGGTGATAGAAGGAGATTTTTTTGTGTGCGAAGGAGGTGATAGAAGGAGATAAGATAATGTTTTTCTCTTTTATGATTTCTTTAATTCCTCGACGTTGTAATGAAAACACGGATAAGCTAGCGCGACGAATTCGTGTTTTTCCGTGATATATGTCTTTTGTAAACAATGTTCCTTCGGATTAGCTGAAAAGCCTTTCTAATTAATATAATACTGTTGAAAAAAAAATCATTGATTGAAACACCATACAATTTTAATTAGTAGCTTATAGTTAAAATTATCAATAGAATAATACAAAGTTTACATAAATTTCTGTTCGCTTTTTCTCTAGCTATATGACTATAACCTTACTGGATAGGCTATAATAATTTAAGTACGGTAATAGAACCGTTTCGATACAAAGTTTCGATTTCTCAAAAGAGAGATTGGTGGTTCTTGTTCCGGTTTCGGTTCCTGCAGGCTTTTCGAGGTAAGAGGAAGAAGAATAAGCGTGCCCCATTGCCAATAGTTCAATGTTTATGTTCTTTCATGTGTTATATTGTCTTACTTTCGAACTCCATAAACATAACGTGGGATACTTAATATGAGTGAAGAAAAAATATGTAAATATATTATAGTTTTCTGTGGATCTTAAACTCAACGCCAGCGAGTAAATGATCACTCGGTTGACTTTGATTGGGTAAGATGACTCAAAGAGTGGAGAACAAGTAATTGAGTGTTTTAGGCAAATATTTTGTAAACCTTACCTCTCCTTTCGCGACTCCATACACACTCCGCAGATTCAAGTTAATGTTTTCTTTTTTCTCATCTCCCATAGCCCACGTCAACGAAATAGTTTCGGAATTTAGATATTCAGAAAGTGTGAAAGAGAATAAAACTCTCGTGTCTTGGACAAGAAGAAACATTATGAAGCTGCAAAGAGAAAGAAAAATAATTAAACCACTCGATGGGTTTTACTTCCAGTTGAAGTTACCTGTCAAGGATCACCGATGGACTGCACTCGTATGTCGGATACCCCCGAGATCATCCTCAAAAAGATGTGGAATATTAAGTAATTTGATTTTACTCGCATTTAGATGAGTGTTTCCGATAATCTCAACATAGCTTTAAGATCTTGAAATTTGCCATTATTCCGTCGCAATCAAATCTTAGTCTATTAACCGCATCACCGCGTATGTCACGTTTCACTGTGAGCAAGATCGTTGAATTCAATGAACTCTTGGTGAAGAAACTCTGCACTTCATCAAGAAGAAAGAGAAACGTTGTTTGGCTTATTAAACACTAAAATCATAAACCTCAAACTCTTTTATAAACCTCTAAATTCACACTAGACGTGTTGAGCTCAATTTAGGCTTGTAAAAAATTGCACTACCATCTCTTTTATAGCTTCTTCACCGAGAATCACCCGAGCTAAATGTAAGGCAACCTTGATAGAGCTTAATAAGAAATTTTGTATGACCAGTAATAAGTATCTTTCGAAGTAAGCTACGCTTATTGATTTCCTAGTAATTTCATCTTCAATTTTTTCACTATTACTATGTACGTGCGAGAAGTTCGGCTTGCACTTTGTCAGCAAAACTACACCATACTCGTGGGTGAATTCGAAGTCAAAGCCAAAGAAGACAAAACATTAAAGAGAAATTCGAATGAGAACATCGGTTTTGTTGTTTCAAAGAAACCAATTTCCACCTTATAAGTCACGAAACTTTATATATCTAAATTGTCTATTTTTTTTTCAAATAAGAAACCATTTTTATATCAGACATTCTTAACACAACATGACAAATATCCGAGCTCAAACTTGTTGATTATACTAGGGGGAAAAAGAAAACAGAGTACTATGTATGTCGTTCAAATTTAGTCCGAGCTAAATGATTTATGTTATTGGTTTTTCACTTCGACCCCGTATATACTATTTACGGCCCGATGCATCACTCTTTCATTTTGTTTTGTTTTGTTCACTCTTTTGTCTAGAAACTCTCTAAGTGTTTGTGTGTTTGTTGCGTAGGTAAGAAGAAACAAGAAGCTTAAACGATAAAGACGACCGAGGTTTACAAGTTTCCAAAGTTAATGTGACTAACGTACGTCTTGGTGAACTTTAACCAGCTCACATGATTTATTCAAGCGTTTAATCCAAGAACAAGATACCAAAATGATGATCACACCAAGAGATCCAAAACCAAGAACAAGAGATAAGTGTTTCTCTCCTCTCTATCTCTCTACTTGCTATTCACGCTCCTCCTCTTGTCTTTACTTGTGCCTTGTTCCTTTTATAAACATGTTACATTTCCTTTAATAGCTAGTGTACTATGTTTGGAGCAACAAACCTTATCACAAGGGTTCTACATATGGGGACACACCAAAACGGCACAAACACAAGAGTAACACTTATGCCGTTTGGGCTTAACCGAGTTTCTGCTTCAGCTTGGGCCTACTACACTTCTTGCCATTTTATTTGTCGGATCGACACTCACAATCTCCACCTCGATTCTCTTCCGACACTCAACCACAGCCACTCTAACTCTTCCCCATCCTTATCTCGACAGCTTCGCCGAGAACTTAGCTCCGATCCGAGTTAGATCTGATTTCTAAGTACTCTTAGATCACATTTCTAAGTACTCTTAGATCACTTCTCCCATCCTCAAACTTTTTCACTGGTAAGGGTTTTGTGAGGATGTCCGCTGGATTGACCTTAGTGTCAATCTTCGTCACAACGACGTCTTCTTCTGAAATGAAATCCTAGATGAAGTGATACATGGTCTGTATGTGCTTCGTCCATTCATGAAAGACGTTTTTCTTGGCCAAGCACATTGCACTCTGAGAGTCGCAGAAGATCTCTACCATCTTCTGATAAAATCCCAATTCACAGGTAATTCTCTTAAGCCATAAAACTTATTTTCCAGCTCCTCCTAGTGCCAAGTATCATGCTTTCGTGGTTGATAAAGCAACTATTTGTTGTAGACCAGATCACCAACTAACCATATTACCACCAACTTGGAAGGCATATCCAGCGATGGATCTTCTTTGGTCAAGGCCAATAGCGTAGTCACTATCACACAATCCCTTGATATCAAACTTGTCCGATTTTGTAATGTTAATCGACAGTTTGAGCTTTCTTTGAGATATCTGAGAACCCATTTAACCGCTTTCCAGTTTTCTCTGTTAGGTGAACTCATAAAACGGCTTACCAGACTAACTACGTAAGTAATGTCAGGACGAGAGCCTACCATTGCATACATGAGGCTACCGACTGCACTAGAGTAATATATGTGCATCATCATTGATTTTGTTTTGGCTTTCTCTTCTTCTTTAGTACTTGAGAGTCTGAAATGACAGCCAATAGGTGTATGAACTGGTTTATAGTCAAACATACCAAAATTCCTCAAAGCTTTATTAATGTAGGCTTTATGAGATAAGACCAAAATTCCTTGTGTCCTATCTCTAATAATGTCCATCCCTAGGATCCTCCTAGCAGGTCCTAGGTCCTTCATTTCAATCTCCTTGCTAAGAATTCCCTTTACCCTCTCAACCTTATTTATATCCTCAGCTGCTATTAACATGTCATCCACATGTAGAAGTGGCTAAACGTACATGTCTTCACCAGTGGCGGATCCAAAAGGTCTTTTATCCAGATGCATTTTTTGTTTTTTTCTTTAGTTTGGCTGAATTGTTTTTGATAATTTTATATAAATATTGAAGGAAAAATAGAAAACAGTATAAGGCACTTGCCTACCTTACTCTTGCTTTGGGTCTGTTACTGGTCTTCACCATAACACTTGAAATACACACAAGTATCAAACTGACTTCTTGAAAAATTTTGTGCTTTCATAAATTTATCGAACCTCAAATTCCACGCTGCCTTGGAGATTGTTTCAAACGATACAGAGACTTCTGTAACAAGCACACTTTGTTCCCTTTAGCATACCCTTCAGGTTGCCCCATCAGAATCCTTCTCTCTAGGTTTCCATGTAAGAATGCCGTTTTGACATCCAACTGTTCAAGTTCAAGGTCCAAACTAACAACCATTGATAACATCAGTGTGATTGTAGTGTGTTTAACAACTGGTGAAAAAACCTCATTATAGTCAGTTCATTCTACCTGAGCATAGCCTTTTGCCACCAATCTGGCCTTGAACCTTGGTTCCTCAACTCCTAGTATTCCAGGTTTCAGTTTGAACACCCACTTGCAACCAATAAATTTATGTCCCTCTCGCCTTTCTATCAATCTCCAAGTCTGATTCTTATCATTTGACTTCATTTTTTCTTATGTGGCACCTTCCCTTTTCAGCTTATCTTTCCCTTTCATAGATTCTTGAAATGGTCTAGGTTCTTCTACATCTATCAACTCAGCTATTCAATGCATAGGCTGCCACACTAGCATCATCAAACTTGCTTGGAAGTTTAATTCTCCTTATTTCCCTATCTCTGGCCAATAAATAGTTATCAAGTCCATGTGAAGCTTACTCTGATTCAGATTCATGTTCTGAATTCTCCTCAAATCCGACTTCTGACACAACTCCACCTTCAGCTGAAAATTCACCATGTTCCATCAGTTATGTGTTGAAAGTTTTATTTTTCTGGTAAGATAACAACCTTTTTCTCCTTTCCCTTATCAGCAACTGACTTTTCAAAAATATTCTCAAAATCTTTGTAAAGAACTTCTTCTCTGAATGTGACATCTCTACTGATAACAAAATTCTTTTCTTCATAACTCCAGATTTTGTACCGTTTAAGACCCTTAGAATAACCCATGAAACCCTTTTCTTAGCTCTTGGCTTTAGTATTCCTGGTTAGTATGATAGTACAACAAACATCCAAACCTCTTCATGTGCTCATACTCTGGCTTTGAACTTGACCAGATCTATTCAAGGACTCAAAAGTTAATGGAGTTGATGGTGTTCTATTAATCATATAGACCACTGTATAGGTAGCTTCAGCCCAAAATGATTCTCCTAAACCCGTTTCACTTAGTAGACTTCTCACCTTTTCTAGTATTATCTTATTTAGCCTTTCAGTCACTCCATTTTGTTGAGGAGTATAAGGACATGTCTTATGCCTCAATATACCATGAGCCTTACAATGATCATCAAACAACCTATTGTATTACTCAAGCCCATGATATGTCCGTAGTGCCTTCAAAGTTTTTCCACTCTGATTCTCAACAAATATTTTTCCACTCAACAAACTTACTGAAGGCTTCATCTTTAGTCTTAAGAAAACTTACTCACACGTTTCTAGAGAAATCATCTACAAATGACATGTAGTACTAACATTTAGATATACTTGGTGTGACATTAGGAGACCGCAAAGATCAGAATGAGCATATTCTAATAGATCCTTGGAAGTATGTTTTCCTGTCAAGATAACTTATGGAACTTCCCGAGAACACAGTGTTCACAATCCCTCAGCTATGAAATTTCTCCTAACTCAATCATTTCTTTCTTTGTAATATATGTAAACACTTTGCACTAGTATGCCCTAGTCTGATGTGCCACAACATTGTCTTATCACCATCATTTATAGCTGAATTTACTTGTTCCACTATTGGCTTTCCATCCAAGATGTATAAGAAAACATGTAACCTGAAGTTCTTTGACTGAAACCAGCATCCTTGTGATTCCAGTTGCTTCAGTGAAATCAGATTCCTTTTAGTAGTTGGTGAATAGCTCACCTTTGTTAAAATGACATTGGCATTGCCATAATTAACAATTTTGACCATTCCAATAGCTCTAATGACATAGTAAGTATCATTTCCCATAAGAATCCTTCCTCCGTCAATCTCCTCTAGATCAAACATGAGCTCCTTTCTATATATATGTTACATGATAGGAACATCCTGAGTCAAGTACCCAACCATCTCTTGTTTGAACTGCTGAAGTCGTAAGCATCAAGGGTTCTGAGTCAATGCCTTGTCCTATACCAGCTTATGCATTGCTGCACTAACCCTTCTTAGGAGTCCTTTTGAAATGTCCTTCAGCCCCACATATCCAACAACTTCTCTTAGCCTTAACTTTCTCTTTTCTTTTGTTAGGTTTTTTAGATTTAGAGGTAAAATATTTCTTCTCTGTCTTGAACTTAGACTAAACAAATAAACCTTTACCACTTTCTTTTGTTAGATATCCCTTTTGCTTCAACTCTGTCTCTAAGGAATAAGATGACTATGTGATTTCTTTTAGAGTTATGGTTTCTTTTCCTCTTATGTACTTCAAGGTGTGAACTGTGAACCAGCTGAGCAAAATGTGATGGCAAACTGTTTAGGATAATGACAGCTTGGTCTTCATCACTTACTTCCACATGTGAACTTGCTAAATATGAGATGAGTTTGTTAAACACATCAAAGTTCTTGTCTAGATTCTTATCATCCTTCATTTTGAAATTGTAAAACCTTTGTTTTAAGTAGAATCTATTTGGCAGAGACTTATCTTGATAATGAGATTCCAAAGCATCTCACATGCTTTGTGCAGTATGATTCTTCATAACCTTCCTCAACACCATATCGATAACACTCATGTCAATCAGGTTTCTAACCCTTCTATCTTTTGCAATCCACACTGGATATGATTCTGCTCCAACCTCTTCCCCTTCTGATGCTGGAGTTCCATCATACTTAAGAACTGAATCCAGCCCAAGTATCTCAAGTTGAGCCAGCACTCTATGTTTTCAGATAGAGAAATCTCCTTCTCCATCAAACTTATTTACCTCAAACTTACCCTGAGTATGTTCCACAATCACTCTTCTTCTCTAGATCTGATCACAATCTAGATAGAAGTGTAACCAAGAGACCACCTTTCACACAGAAAAACCAACAAACAAACCAAAACAACCCAAATATGCAACCATACACAATAACCGAAGAAAACTCCACCAGAAAACCAACAATACTAGAGAAATATTCAGAAAAACACTTCAACTCAGAAACTAAGTAGGATGATTTATCTGCTGAGCCTAGGTTCCCTTCATTCCTCTTAGATTTGGAAAAATTGTGTCTTCAGTGACAGAACAAAATTCGACCTTTCTAACCTTGCTCTGATACCATTTGTTGTATTTTGTTCACTCTTTTGTCTAGAAACTCACTAAGTGTTTGTGTGTTTGTTGTGTAGGTAAGAAGAAATAAGAAGCTTAAATGAGAGCAACGACACCGACGTTTACAAGTTCCCAAGGTCAATGTGACCAAGGTACGTCTTGGTGGGTTTAAACTAGCTAATTTATTCAAGCGTTTAATCCGAGTACAAGATACCAAGATGATGATCACACCAAGAGATTCAAAACTAAGAACAAGGGATAAGTCTTTCTCTCCTCTCTATCTTTTTACCACCTCTCTACTTGCTACTCACGCTCCTCTTTTCTTTACTTGTGCCTTGCTCCTTTTATAAACCTGGTACATTTCCTTTTATAGCAATTGTACTATGTTTGGAGCAACAAACCTTATCACCAAGGTTCTACGTATGGGGACACACCAAAACGACACAACACAAGAGTAACACTTATGTCGTTTGGGCTTAACCGAGTTTTGCTTCAGCTTGAACCTGCTACACTTCAGGCCCATTTGATTTGTCGGAACCAGATCGACACTCACACATATCATGTCATGACGAATCACGATTCGGCGCTAATGGGGTTTCCCTAGTGTACTCTAATAGCACGAGATGAGCGTATGTTTAAAGGAACCATCTCGACGGTGTAGGTAAATGGACTAAATTTGCATCATCCTCACATATTTGCTTCTTTTGACATTATATCCAAGTAAAGATGGTTTGATGAAATTTTGATGATGAAAATCAACCCAAATAAGTAAATAAATATGTTTTTAATCTAAATTTTGGTTGACTTATTTTACCACATCGTACAGAATACATAATATGGAAAAAATAAAGATTCTTTGTAAAAAGAAAAAAATTAACATGTCTAATGTAATGAATCATGATCGTTCATTTTGTATCTCTAGCGGCATTAGTATCAAAGCCACTAACAAATACGATAACCTGGAAAAAAAGATAAAATATGGTTAAAGGATATTTAGTTAATGAAATTAGAAAATACATATAAAAACACGTTTAATTTTTGGGGGCTAAACATTGATCAGTTTATACCAAAATAAATAAAAAATAGTAAAACATAATTAACTAAAGAAGTGATCTTACATTCGTCATTAACTCTATGCTCACACAGAGAAAATCAACTTGAAAAGAAAATAACTGGAATTTGTTTTATGATATTTTAATTGACCATTAGTAAAATGTGAGTAAAAAAATTGTATACATTGTCTAACTTTATTGTTGTGTTGATTTATTGTTTTGCATTCAATTTATTATTTGTTGCAAATTGTATTAATGAGTTAAGTTATGGTCAATCATGGGGCTGTCGGGGTGTATCTCCCTGCAAAGTATACGTTAAGTCTATATACAAACAGTTTTCCAAACTCAATGTTTAGCCATATTTTTAACTTAATTCGAGTTGTATTCCCACGACAAAGTTTAAATCGATGTAAAACTCCATCTTGTTGACTCCGACGGAATCACTTAAAGAACGTTAATTTGCTGCTGACATGGCGCCACTGTGTACCTGACCAGGCACCACTGTGTAGTGGGTATGGCAAATAAAACTAAAATCATTTGTAGTTAACTAGACTCGAACGTGGGCGGCAAAGCTCCATCGTAAAACACATTAGGACACGTTAATATTTTGAGTTATTAGTGAAAAAACTTTAATATATCTTAATCAGTCTCTCTTTTTTTATACAAAAATAGAATTCACCATCCGAGACCTCAAAAAAGTTAGTTCCAATTTTCGACGAATATTTTTGACTATTTAAATTTTGAGAATAGTCAGTTTCGGAATTCCGTCGGGAATTTTGGAATTCAGAAATCCGTCGGAAATTTTGGAAATCCTTCTGAAATTTCAGAAATCCGTCGGGAATTTTGAAAATCTGCCAGAAATTTCAGAAATCCGTCGAAAATTTCAGAAATCCATTGCCTAATTTCAGAAATTCGTCACGTAATTTCAGAAATCCGTCGCGTAGTTTCGGAAATCCGTCACAGATTTTTGAAATTCCCGACGGATTTTTGAAATTTCCGACGGATTTTCGAATTTCCTGACGGATTCTTAAATTCCTGACAAATTTTCGAAATTTCCGATGGATTCTGAAATTTTCGAAGGATTTCCGAAATTCCCGACGGATTCTGAAATTTCCGAAGGATTTCCGAAATTTCAGACGGATTCTGAAATTTCCGACGGATTTCCGAAATTACTGACGGATTTCTAAAATTTAGCAACGGATTTCTAAAATTTAGCAACGGATTTTGAAAATTCCCGACGAATTTATGAAATTAAAATAGTCAGAAATATTCGTCGGAAACTGGAACTAACTTTTTTGAGGTCTCAGATGGTGAATTCTATTTTTGTATAAAAAAGACAGACTGATTAAGATTTATTAAAGTTTTGTCGTTAATAATACTTTGCAATAACAAATTTTACTATGAATGTAGTACAAATTGGTTACATCACAAAACGACATGTATTAATTATACAACAAGTGTAAGCTTTTATTTACTTAATTATTCAACAAGACAAATATGATTCATAAAAAAATAAAAAACATCTAATGTAAAGCTAAAAACAAACCAAACCTAGTATATAACAAAAGACTTTTTCCATGGTCCCAAAAGAAAAGGTAAACTACTAACTAACGCCTATCTCGGAATACAGTTCTCTATATAAACGAAATTTAATAGAAATCTTCATTATATTGGTTATTTTGTTTAATATAGGATTTAATATTTATAATTCGTTTTTATGATTGTTATCCCGTGCAAACCTTGATTAATAAAACAAAATTTATGATAACAATTACAAAACCCGTGCAAACCATAATTGATAAAACAATATTTACAATCCTCTATATAAACAAAATTTAACGAAAACCCTCACAGACGCAACAACATCTAACAGAGAGAAACAAAAGCCTAAATGTCCAAAACAATGGTGCTCTCTAAAAATCTTCCTTCTTTTTTCTCAACCTATGCATCATTGGCTGGATTCTTCATGGTGATTAAGCCAATGGTTCGCACAATAGTTCCAAAATCGGTGCAAAAACGTGTTATCTCTTATATCAATTCCAAATTCGGTTCTCGTTCATCGACTCTTACGTTCATCATCAATGACATGAACGGGGGTGGGAGAAACGGTATGAAGATACAAAACGAGCTTTATTCCGCCGCAGAGGCTTATCTTTCAAGCAAGATAAGTCCTAATGCATCAAAGCTAAGGATGGCTCGAGAACCTAACAGTAAGAAGGTTAACTTATACCTAACCGAAGGAGAAGTTGTCACCGATACATACAAAGGTATTGAGCTTGAGTGGAAGTATTTAGCTGGTAGCAAAAACAACACCAAGGTTAGAGATGGAGAAGAACTTCATGAAAACGTGACGTGGGATTGCTTCAAGCTTAGTTTCGATAAGAAACATAGAGATTTGGTGTTGAATTCTTATGTACCTTACGTGGAGAAAAAAGCAGAAGTGATCAAGAACAAGCGGAGAATCCTCAAGATGCATTCTTATTCTAGCAGGACCATTAGATGGGAATCCATGAACTTTGAGCACCCTTCGACATTCGAAAAGATGGCTATGGAAAACGAGCTCAAACGTTCTGTGGTGGAAGATCTTGATCGGTTTATCAAAAGGAAAAGTTTCTACAAAAGAGTTGGAAAAGCTTGGAAGAGAGGATATTTGTTGTATGGTCCACCAGGGACCGGGAAAACTAGTTTAGTGGCGGCTATAGCTAACTACCTCAAATTCGACGTTTATGATCTCCAGCTTGCAAGCGTGACAGGGGACGCGGATCTGAGGAGGATGCTTCTTGCCATTCAAAACAGCTCGATTCTTCTTATAGAAGATATTGACTGTTCTGTGGATTTGCCTACAAGGTTGAAACCTGCGACCAAAACGACCAAAACGCATGGTGCTTCCAAGGTTTGGTCTTAATTTAAGTTGTATATCATTCTTTTTCGCACAAGCAATACATGGGTTCATCCTAAACAAGTTTTCTTATGAATAGGGATCAACTGCATTGACGCTTTCGGGACTTTTAAATTGCATAGATGGGTTATGGTCAAGTTGTGGAAACGAACGCATAATAATATTTACAACAAACAATATAAAGAAGCTTGAGCCGGCATTGCTAAGACCAGGCCGTATGGATATGCACATTTACATGGGACATTGCGGTTTCGACGGATTTAAGACATTGGCGTTTAACTATTTAGGTCTCTCTCACGATAATGATGAAGATCCACACCGTCTTTATCCGGACATAGAGCATTTGCTTGATGGAAAAGTGTTGACTCCGGCTCAAGTCGCCGAGGAACTAATGAAACATGAAGATGCCGATATGGCGCTTGAGGGTTTGGTTAAGGTTCTCAAAAGGAAGAGGTCAGAGATAGAGAAGTGTGATGATGAATCTAAGAATAAGATGAAGAAACTTGAAGAGGGAGAGAAGAGAATATCCGAGATTGAAGAGACCTGAAAGATCTAAGTTAGATAGATGGTTGGAACTTAGGAAGTTTCTCTTTATCCTTCTACAAACAATGTCAACTAATGAAGCAAGTTGTTTTTATATAACACTTTGAAAAAGTGATGGTACTAAGATTCATGAATCTGGTAACTTACATAATCAAGTAAACAAGGAAGCTTTGTATCTGGTCATCGATATAGGATTGCATTCAGCAATCTCTTAGGGAACATAGTGAGTATCAATGTCGGAAAGTGAAAAGCTTGACCTCAAATTTGTGAAAAGCTTGACAATTACAAAGACGCTTCTTCTTTTCTTCTCAATATCCATTGTCTCTCCCTAAATGATTTTTCATTTCAGTAAAATCATTTCTTCAAAATTTACTCATCTTCCTCGCTTATCTTTGTTGCTGAGAGTCACACTATTGTGGGTACTTACACCTGCAGGGATGATTTCTCACCTGCAATAAGTTTGAATCTTTCGTCTCAAGGAAGCATAAATGGATCACAAAGATCTTCCAGAAACTATTACTAGTATAATAGTATTCGATATATTACCTTAATGTGAAAGATACCCTTCTGGACTTCTTCTAAGAGCATCTCCATTGGGAGTTCTTAAATATGGGGTTCTTAAGATTGTATGTATATAAAATAATAATTAAATATTAAAGAGGTTTTTAAAAGAAGAAAGAGGAAAGAGGTTGTTAAGATTGTATGTATATAAGATAATAATTAAATATTAGAGGGATTTTTAAAAGAAGAGAGAGAAGTTCTTAAATTTGTTATTTAAGAAACTTTTATGGTGGAGTTTTCAATGAAGAGAGAGGAATTGAGTTGTTAAAAGTGTATGTATATAAAATAATAATTAAATATTAGAGGGGTTTTTAAAAGAAGAGAAAAGAATGAAGTTGTTAGGATTGTATGTATATAAAATAATAATTAAATAATGTTAAGAACCCCAAATTAAAAACCTTGGATGGAGATGGCCTAAGCACTTTATCCTTCACCTTGTCAGTCTATAAGAGCACAGTACAAAGGACCTAGTGGAGTCCAATTATCAAACCAAAAACTAGCCTGTTCACCATTTCTAATCTTACACTTGATGAATCTTTCGGCCAAACCCCTCAGCCTTTGTTGAAGATAAGATTGGCATCCTACCAGTCCGGCCCAGGTTGGGAAATTCAAAGCCCATTTGCTTAAAGCCTAAGCAAAAAGCCCTACTTCATCGACCAGTTGATCGTTGATCCGTCACATCAGGCGTGAAGCTCGAGGAAACAAGAGGCCGCTCTGACACACTATTGCCACTCTTGTGCGACTCGGCAAGAAGGTTGACTTTGTCGCTCACGCGCTGGGCGGAAAATCTGCATCGCCGGATACGCGCTGAGCAAGAAATGTAGTTGCACTACTATAAATACCCCCGCACTTCATGAATGTTGTTGTGTTGTCATGGAGAATGTAGTAAACTGTTATGTTATTTTCTGGAGATAGAGGGGATCGTGGAAAAGAAGGGAACTTTTGCTTAGATTTTTCTTGTTTTCTTAGTTTGTTTTTATAAACCTGCCACTTGCAGAATTTGGTTGCACAATTGTTTTCTTAGATTTGTTGTATTTGAAACAGGGGAAAATACAACAAATCGGAAGGATATTTGAGGAAGGTTGTTTCTTACAGGAAAACATAGTTTTGACGGGACCAGAACAATTGTAACTTTTTGAATTACCGGAAATAATATAACACTGAAATCTAGTTTAACAATATTTTTCTATACCTAAAATATTTTTCTCCTCTTCTACAGTCATCTTTGTTGCTGAGAGTCACAGTATTGTGGATACTTACACCTGCAAGGATGATTTCTCACCTGCAAAGAGTTTGAATTTCTTCTCTCAATATCACCTAAAGAAGCATATATTGGTCACACCCAGAAACTATGTTTTCGATATATTACCTTCCGCATTGTGAAAGAAACCCTTCTGGGACTCCTTCTAATAACTTTATCCTTCACCTTGTCAATCTATTAGAGCACAGTACAACTGTTAGCAGTTAATAGAGATATGTAGTAACAACTATCATGGTGAGAGCGAAGGAGAGATCGAAATGAAGAAAAATCAGAGTTTGGGGTGAGAAGAATACAACCTTGTGATGTGGAATGTAGTGATTCCAAGCATAGCGTGCTTCACCGGATAATAAGAGCATAGACCGAGGAGGAAGATATAAGGCCTTCTTGATGCAAGATGGGTTATCTAACTTTTCTGCATCAGTGGCTGAGGCTTTCCATGTGGAAACAGAATATCTTCTGAATTCCATAATACAAGGACCAGCTAACGAAAGGCTGAAAATGCAATCTCCGAATGCTGAATGTGTGTCAATGTGAGGCGATAAACCCACCCCAGATGGGTACTCATTTACCTAATATTTACAAGAATTTCCTCAGCCTTCAATGTAGTTAAAAACATTTTAACAGAATCTCAATCTAATAAAGAGACTAGAGAGTGTGATGATGTACCGTTAACTGGTCCAAATCCAAGTTTGATGGGTCGTTGTCATGTTTCGGTAACAACGAGATTCTTTCGAGAATAGGAGAAACAAACTCTGGAAGCTCGCCAAGACGCTTCTTGGTATCAACATTTCTTGTCCCGTAACAAAACTCATATCCATAGTGTTGAACACGCCGTTTGGCAAGACCAATCCAAGGCTGAGCATCAACAGCTGCAAGCAATTGCTAATAAAGATAGGAACAATAAGCAACACAAGCGGTAAAGAAGAAATCAAATGCCTACTACACCTTAAGCACATTATAAAATACCATGTACCTGTTCTTCTTCCACACTGACAAAATCAGGTAATAAGAAAAGCCCTGGGATATTCAACTCTGAGTCAACCAAAGATACTGGAACACAATCATTCACCTGTGTCTAAGCAAAAAAGAAAAAGGCGGTAAGTACTTCAAAATCAGACAGTACAAATAGAGTTGAAGAGAATGCCCATTGTAAGCAAATAGCAAACAAACACAAAGTTTCTGTGTTTAGATAACTTTTATCAATTTTAGTTTGAATATGAGTTACATGTTACAACACATAAAGATCAAAACTTTGAAACCCATGTAGAAATCTAATCATGATACGTAAGACTCAGTAATGGATAAACCTATATCCTACCATACAATTTGGGATTTTCTAACATAAAATCAAAACCTCGATTCACCATTAGTGAAATCTTCTGTAAATGGAAGTACCTCGGAAGCTAAATGAAGAACTGAATACTGAATATGCAAAGACCGTCCTTTAAGGTCCGGACATGGCCGACCACTCAAGGCTTCTAAAGCAGCTTTCGCCGAGAAAGGATCGGCGAAAGAGACGATGACACGAACGCCGCTCTCGTCCGCTGCATAGACGCCCTTCACTTCACCGAAATCAGCGAACACCGCCGCGATTGCTTCGTGTGACAATCCAACCGCCGGTCCACAATTCGCGACGTATAGATTGGAGGAGTTTGGTTCTCCGGAATTGGATGAAGGCGATGATTGTGTAGGACGGACGAATCGCGGCTGAACCATTATCGGAACGAAAGACCGTGACTTTCTCCGATAAACTGAGGGTTCTTTGTTTAACGGCGAGGTACCTTCGCCGTATGTTCAATAAACGACGGCGGTCGGTGTGATGGGCCTCATTAGGCCCATTTGATGTTGACGTAGGCTGGTTTTGTCCTGAACAGAAAATTAGCACTTCTCTCACTTCATCACTTGTATTCATTATTCCACATTCACAGATTAAATAAAATATCTATTTAGTTTGATTTCATGTAGCTTTTAGTTTTAAAGACTACTAGATTCGGTTCCGCACCTAAAATTTAAAATAATATATTACTAAGTTGTATAATCTAATTGCACACTTTTCGTTTGTAATTTCGTTGTTTCAAATAGAATTATAATTGGAATGAGATCTACAATTTTGTAGATCTCAAAAGACGCATCTCTTTCTCTGCAAAATCATTTCAGCGTTTTCTCTTCTCCATCAAAGTAAGACGAGTTGCAAATTTTCAGGCGATTAAAGGATGGGTTTTCCAAATCAAAATCTGTTGTCATCAATCGCTGCCTGCCATTGGCGTTTGTTTCTTCGTCAGAATCAGACGGTTTTACATAGAACCGCAATAGCGAATCTTCTTGTTTTCAACCCTATGGTGATTCGGGAAACACTTTGTGATGGAATTCACCAACGAGGCAGTTCATCTATCTTCTGATCCCATATCGAAATGATTGCAACAACGGTCGTAGTAAGATATTGTTTTGACATCAATTACATACCAATTATCTCTGACGTGGTTGCTATAACCATGATCAATGGCCAATCACATTGGATGTTGAAAGTTTTAGGGATTTTTATCCCGAAACGTGTGAGTCGTTATCACATCCGAACTTTCATATTCTTTTTACTAATAGAGGACAACTCGCCAGAGAAGTTTTATGATACAATCATAAGGACCGGTTATTTATGGTCGTCGAAGTACGCCAATAAGGGAATCGAGATTATGGATCTATTCAGGCATAGGCAAACTAGGCTTTTGCCATGGGTCCAAGTCAAAATTCAAAAAAAAATCATACAAAAAAGGGCCCAGATTTTTGGAAAAAAAAAATTTGGTAAGAGAATTTTTTTTTTTGGGTTTTGCCATGGGTCCAAAAATAGTTTGAGACGGGACTGGATCTATTATGGGTGATATTTACAACCAAAACAATGCCATCGCCTTGTGAGGAAGATGGAAATGATTGTATGGTTTGCGATGTAACGGATGGATCGCAACCTTTTGATTTTTTAAAAAAGTATTGGAGTTTCATACAAGAGATGATAGCCAAACAAGAATATCAAATTAGACGACGAAGACGAAGCAACGGTAATTTCACTTTTTCGATTATTTCGTTGTACTTATGTATTGGTTTTATGGATTGTAAAGCTTTCACATGTATGCTTATTGATATACTTGTAATCTCTTTTTAAAGTTAATAAAGATGTTAAAAAAAAAAATCTAATTGCACAAAGTGTAGATATTATTAAGATATTGTGATATTTAGGCCTGAGATTATTATTCGTTATCCACGGATATCCGGATATGGAACCGGGATTTGATCCGAAAAACGAATATCCGGCCAAGGCGGATACAGATCTGGATAATAAAATTTTGGATCCGGATACGGATAATAGAAAAGTTTGTTCTGGATAACGGATATCCGGTGTTTTTTTTTTTTGCAAATATAATTCTATTATTTTTTTTGCGGATATTCGGAATCCAGATATCCGGATAGTAAAACTACGGATCCGCTGGATACAGATACGGATACGGACATTCCCAAAAAACCCCGGATATCCAGATTCGCTCAGGCCTAGTGATATTCACATCATTATTTTATGTGTTTAAAAATAGTTTGGTGCATTAGAAAAATATTTTTGGTTGGATTCGGTATTTAATAGATAAATTTGAAATTAGAGTTTGGTAAATTTGCAAAGATTGAATTAAAAAAAATTAAAAGATTAATATTTGGTAATGCAACATACATGCCGGTTATGTTTATAGAATTTGTTGCGAATACTATCATCTTTGACAAATAAAATGATTAATGGTTGCGAAATAAAAAAAAATGTTTCTGGAAGAGAAAGGTATTTCACCTCAAACTGCGACAACAACATAATCTAATAAGTAAAAAAATTTGCCAGTAAAGCAAGTTATAAATTTTGTTATTGTATTCAGTTGTGCGCTGTGTTCTATTTAGTTCGCTGCGTCCGATGTTTTTTTCTCGTTTGTTATGTTGTATTTGCTTTTGGTAGTTGTGTTTTGCTAGTAAAGAAAGTTGAAAATTGTGAAGTTAGTGGAATTTTTATTTATTTTTTAATGTCCAGTTGTGGGTTGTGTTGTATTTTGTTCGTTGCGTGTTTTATTTTCCTGCTCGTTTGTAATGTTGTATTTGAGTTTCGTTGTTGTGTTTGAGTGTGTTTTGAAAGTAGTATGTATCATGTGTATTGTTTTTGTATTGCTCGTTTCTTGCGTTGTAATTTATGTTTGGATTTTTTTTTTTTTTGTTTAAGCGTGGTTTGAGTTTTTGTGCTTTAGGTTGAGGTTAATTGTGTTCAAGTGTGAGCAATCAAAACGAGTTATATGATCCAATGGATCTAATAATAAAGCAAGAGAGAATAGGGTAAGAGAGCTATTTTACCATACCCTTCATTGATCATTGGATGTAGAATTGGTAGCATGTCCGGTTGTTTTTGGTAAGAGACGCACAAAAAAAAGACAAAGAAAGTTAGTTTATTTTACCATACCCTTCTACTGAAATTTAGTTTTTTATTTGTTGCTCAAAAGTCAAAACATATGCGTGAAGCAAGAAACATGAGAAGAATGACTAACATAGTTTATTTGTTTACCTAACCTTTCATTTTCTTATTGGCAGATAAATCTCTTCTTCAAGTTATGTTTCTCCGCCTATTAGGTTAGCTGTAAACTTTAAGCAGAGTAATCAGGACACTAATTGTCTAACTGAAAACATGGAACTATAAATAAAACTACAAAATTATGTGAAAAAAAGAAACTTACAACAAATTATGCAAAGTTTACTCTAATGCGAGATTTGACTGTTAGCTCGTATTTTATTTTTCTTTTTATCCTTGCAGGATAATGCAATATTATGAAACCATCAACTGAAAAACCAATGTCAAGTGGTGATATAAAAAAGAAATTTTTTGAAAACCAACATGACAGAATCATAGAATGCGTAACAGAAGTCAAATTAAATACACATGAGAATAGAGGGAAAATTTTAATTTAACCTGATTTCTCATATGCTCTTGGCTACAAAATTGCCTCTGGAAATTTCGTTATGTGCAGCTGAAAGATACATGACCTCTCATTCGTTCATGGCTACTGAACCGTCTTTTGAACTTTTGTTTTTTGTAGAGTAAGGATCTACTCTCTAGCATCCAAAAGTATTTTGTCAGAAAATATTATGGGCAGAGTAAAAAGGGCGCCAATACAACATATAAACATTCCACCGAAACTACAAAATCAATGGCAGGAAAAAAAATGGTAAAAATTTTACAGAGCATGACTAGTGTTGTTGTTTAATCTTGACAGGTCATGCTATATATAATGTTGAACCCGACTGAAAAACATAATTCTTCAAGTTAGTAAAACAATCTTACTCTAGAGGAATATAAACTGCAAAACATCAGGGAAGGCATTAAGATCCAATTATCATCATCTTGGCAGAAAATATGATTTCACAATCAAACCCTAATCAAAACAAGCATAACAAGATCATAGAAGATGTAACAGAAGTTTAGAAGCAAGAAACTATATAAACCCGAATACATTTATATAATAATGGATTTTCTTACAGGAAAATCAAGCTTAACCAAACATCTTCTGTCCTTGTAGAATTTGTAAAATGGCTTCTCATTACTAATGGCACTAAGATATAGCACACTAGAGACAAGTAAAACAGCATGACACAATGTAAAAACATCATAGAGTAGAAGATGAATGTAGCTAATCTGAAATGCTAATAAAAATACTGAAAAAGAGTATATACACAAAAAGAGAGTGTCAAGTGGTGAAAGAGAAGATGGAGAAAATTAGTCACCTTAGCACGGGGGAAATATTTGGCTGTCTCATGTGCAAAAGACTCTCCAACAACTAAAATCCGATCCCTGACATCGCTAGTATCGTACCTTGGGAATCGAGATCTAACAGAGAAATATGATATACTTAATTAGTTCCTGCTAGTTATAAATCCCTTTAACATATCAGACTTTCCCAAAAATAACATTCTATCAATGTATGTTTATCTACCTGACCATTTTCGGAGAAACTGAATCGTTTTTTAACTATGGTTCTTTTCCGCTTAAGAGTCTCTACTTGGAAAAAAACCATTATGTTAGCAGTACTAAATACACAAGACCGTAAAAAACTACAAAAACCATAAAAAAAAAGACGATGATGACTTCCTTTAAATCCAAACCAGAGCCAAAACTATGCAATTAGTCCAGATTAAGATGGCTTCCTTAAAATATAAGCCAGAGCCGAAACTATGCAATCAAATAATCAAATACATGGACATGAAGGAAATTCTCTAAAGTGGATATTAAGGACTTACATGTGATTGATTCTGTGAGACTCAAACTCAGGTCAGCCAAAACACATCATCCTTCAAACATTCTGCGACAACCATCATCAGCTGCAGCATCCTCTCGTAGACTACGAACATAGACACCAGTTTAAGCTATGCTTTTTAAATGATGATTTAACATTTAGAATTTGATTCTTAGGAACAGAATAAAGACTTGCCTTGTTGAACATACTTTGCTTATTTATGCTTCCTTTCAACTCTGAATGGTTTGCTTCAAGCTCTTCAATAGTACTTTTAAAATCTTCAAAGATGATGGCTGAGATATGGATCGTCCTAACTTATGGATTAGGACGGATCTTGCATATCTTATTCAGCGAGTGGACATATGAAGACAGTTGCAGACTCTGATGTTCCTCAACAAGTCAACAATACACAAGTCAATTTATTTATCATCCTCATACGAATTGAGCATTTAGCTTTTTCTTGAGAAACTATGTTCAATGCAAGTTTCCTGTCAATATGAGAGTCTAGAGCAAGATATATATAGAATCTATCAGTTAAAAATTTAGGACAGATAGGCGAATGGTTCGTGTCTATTCAAGCAGAACTGAAGGTACCAGAAGGAAGCAAATATGGTGAGTAGTTCAAGAGTAAATGCAATCTAAAGAGCAATACTTGATATCATTTTTTAATCCATAACCTTGAATCAGGATTAAACTATAGAAGTAGTATATTTGAATTTCTAAACTTTCATAATGTTCATGACTGTGAATTTGATTACAATACCAAAATATAATGCGTTGATGTACCTTGTAATCTTGTTTCGGTAGGCGTTCGCTTAGTTTTGGCTAAGTTACTCGTCTGTCCCCTGTACCATAATTAGCAAGATCACTGATCGAATAACTTAAGAAGAAATGCATAATAAATTCGACAAAATCGCCCGTATAAAATTTTGTTCTAAACATCTCAAGAAAATCTGCAAGAAGAAAGAGAGGCAGAAAGAGATATCATTTACCTGAGCCCTCATTTCCTCTTGAACTTTTCTTATTTGTAGAATTAGAATCCACTCTCTACTATTCAAAGCATTTTGTTAGAAACCACTATTGGCAGAGTAAACAGGACGCTAACACAACATAGAAACAATAAGTTAACTACTAAATCAACTCCAAGAAAAAACGTGGTAAGAATCTTACAGAGCCTGACTGGTTGTTCTTTTTTTTCTTTCTGTTATTTAATCTTGACGGATCATGCTGTATAACGAAGAACCCTTCAAGTTAGGAAAAATATCACTGTAGAGAAATATATACAGCAAAACGCTTGAAACGTATTATTATATTGATTACCTTTTTGCTTTTGTATGCAGGGCATCGTTTTCGCTTGTAGTGGCTTCGAAATTTATTTTTTGGAATAACATCAAAGTACGAAATTGCTTACAAAACATACTAAACTTCAATGTGACCAACAAAAAGATTAATAGTTGTAAAGGACTATGAAAATAAAGAAAAATGGGAAAGAGAAAGATACCTTTACATGAAATTGACTTCGCAACAGAATTTCAAAGTTCTTGGCAAGAAAGAAAGACATTAATCGTGAAGCTACTGTTTTTTATCCTTGTGTCTAGTTTTGTGGTGTGCTGTATTTTATTTCTTGTGTTATGTTGTTATTGAGCTTTGTTGCATTTTGAGTGTGTTTGGAGTTCTGTTACGTGTGATGTGATTTGTTTTTGTAATGTTTGAGTTTTGTTGTCTTTGGGTGTGTTTTGAGTTTGAGTGCATTGTGTTTGAGTGTTTTTTGTGACTGTTAGCGTGAGTGTTTTCAGATACTGTGAGTAACCCAATTAAACCAAGACATATCGGCTCATCATCTAGAGAACCTATGCATGACACAACAAACATGGGAATAGGGAGAGAGAAATATAACCTGTCATATGCCCTTAGCTACGAAATCACCTTCTGAATTTTTGTTCTCAGGAGCACAAAGATATATGCATGAGGCAGGAGACACGACCCTTAATTTGTTCTTGGCTACTGAGCCAAAATTTCACCTGAAAGTACATATAAATGAAACCATAAAATCAACACCAGGAACAGAAAACTTGGTAAGAGTCTTACAGAGCCAAACTTTGACCATAGATTCTTAGTATAGTGAAGTAGAAAACTTAGTATGCCATAAATTATTCTTGCATGATACAGTGATACTGATAGCACACCATTAATCCAGATCATGCGAAAATGATGGCTTCCTTCAAATCCAAGCCACAACCAAAACGACGCAACCAAAAACATGGACTGAGTTTCTTGAAAATCGTTTATAGAGTCGCGAGAGAAATTATCTAACCGCTAGTTTTTTCTAAACAAAATGAAACCATTTAGATTCATCTATATCAACAAATAGGGCCGACTTTATTAAACTACCTGTACTATACCGCTTCTTCGGTAAACACCATAGACTTCTTCCCTCTTTGGTACACACCCTAAACTAATATATACTTTGTTAAACATCACGAACTTTAAATTCGCTTCTAATAACAACATAACGATTATAAATCAGAATTAGATTTATTAAACCGGTAATTGCGTTTAGAAATCACGATTACAATTCAATTAATCTAAACCAAAACCTTAACCACAACCAAAAAACCAAAACCAAAATTCCTAAATTCTTCTTCTTCTCTTGATCGATTGATTCAAAAACCAAAACCAAAATTACAAAAAACCAAAACCAAAACCATATTTCCAAAAATCACGACACTTGATCGATTGCTAATCGAAATCACGACACTTGATCGAAGAAGTAGACGAAGACGAAGGACAGCAGACGAAGACGAAGACGACAGCAGTAAGATCTCTGCGGCGACGGCGGATTCCGGTGGTCTCCTCCGCCGCTGGTTCCATCTTCTTCAGCACTCGACGACAGCAAGCAAAAGAAAAACAAAATCAAGCCCAATCAGAAGGTAAGATCGTGATTTGAGCTGGAATTTTGGTCGAATTTGAGCTGGATTGTTGTGATATTCATTCTGAGACACATGATCTTTGTGATGAGACAAGTTGTCCTGTGGCAATTGGAGATTTCTTGGTCGCCCACTCCCAAGTTCTGCATGGATATACCCATCCTGTAAGTTTATTGATTTATTCTTGGAATGAGATGTTGATACATTATGCTCATTTGAACTTCATGTTATCTGTTACATTCATAGACTGAGAAAAGGTTTAGCTTGGTATCCATAGCTTGATAAGGAGTACATGTGGTAGTATAAAGTTGCTAAAATGAAGAAGTTGAACCTAACTTGTCAAGATTTGCTTGTTATGATGTTATACGTTTGTCATACCAAAATCAGTTTTCGGTTTCTGCATTTAAGGACTATTCAAGAATAATTGTAACTTGTAAACATTACAATCTACCACTAAACCAAAGTCTCAAAACCAGAAAGCCACAAGGAGTCAGCAAGAACGAGGTAACAGACTCACACTTTCGATATCAACCTCTCTGAATTGCTTACATTCAGATGATTATCCTGGTTTTCTGACTCTGGATTGTACAGGAATGTGGCGAAATTCTTGGAAAAGGCTTTTTTGGAGCAGAGGGAAAGAGAAGAAGAAGAGAGTTTGGACAAGGGATTAATTGAAATTTCAATCAGATTTTTAATATCATGTTTCTTGGGTCAGGTTTCGGCTTCAAACCAAGCCTAACTGAGACTCACGTTTCTCTTATCCTTTGGCAGAGTTGGAAGAAAGCAGCAACGATGTAAGATCTGGAGGCTATAAGTCGACCAGACAACACAAACAAGCTTATGATAAAGTTAAAGTACACATGGAAGCTGAGCGGGCCAGGAGTAGTAAACAATCCTGAAAAACCACGCAAGAGGCAGAGAACATGGCTATTCGCAGAATGGTTGCAGTGTCTGTAACTTGGAAAAGGCTTTGCTTATTTTTTAAGTTCTCAATGATGTGTTTCACACAAAATCTGTGTTCAGCTTTAGGTAATTCGGTTTGCACAGAACTGATGAGTCCCTGGAGGAAAACAACAAAGATAGAAGTAACATATCTGATTTACGGATCTATAAATCATATGCTATTATGGTTTTCGATAAAACCTTCTATGGCATGGCATGCTCATCATTCAGCTCTTTCTAATTCAAACTACAATAACTATATACAAAGTAACAAAACTACAATAACTATTCAGGTTACACGTAGATCCTAGACTAAACACAAAACGATTTAGATATATCTATCGGAGAGTGCAAAACATTGAAATCATGTACAAGGGTGAATGTTACTCTCTTTACATTGTTACTTAGATGTTTTAAACTGATGAAAGTAACCTTCCAATTAATGAATTTGATACGTACCTTCGATTTATCGGAGATCAAAACAAATCCTTCTCCATCTTCGAGTTTTAAATCAGCCTTGACTCGTTGGAGGAACCATAACCAGTTGTCCCCATTTTCAGATTGTACCACAACCCAAGCAAGAGGATAAATCTGATTGTTTGCATCATGACCAATCGCAACCAATAACACGCCTTTCACTGCCGTCTTCAAGAATGTGCCATCAAATCCTATGATTGGTCGACAAGAGCCTCTCCAAAGAGTGCGAACTATTTCAAAACACACATAGAAGCGGTTGAAAACATCTTGACCGGCGGCATTAGGGACAGTTTCAACAATGGCAGTTGATCCCGGATTTGTTGACAAAATCTCTTCGACATAACCGCGAATGTGAGCAAACTGTTCTTCATACTCCTTCTCAAGCAACCTCAGAGCTATCAGTCTTGCACTTTGGCATTGACCCCTAGAACTAACCAACTTCCATTGGTCTTTAATGTGATTTTGAATTTCCAAAGGAATGAATTTAGGATTTACTCTTAACTTGTCCATGAAAAGCCTTGCAATAACAGGACTTCAAAGTAGTTTGCATCTCCCATTAGGTGTACAAATGTGCTACCTGTATGTCGTCTTCACCACCCACATTTGTCTCGGCTCATCATAAGAGCAATACACCCTCCACTTACAGTTACCAACAATGCCACACTTAAATTCAAGCTTTGTCTTTTCCCATCTTCCTTGAACCACATTATTCCACGTGTTCAAAGCATCTTCAATTACAGCCTCTTTAAACTCAACACCATTGAAAAACAATTGACCTACAGATAATCTATCAACTGAGCTCCTACGGATTATTCTATCTCGCAAAACAATCGGATCTTCCTCGTCATCGGAACTATATGGAATTTCATTTCGGCCTACAGACAACTCATCAACAAAATTCCCTACTGAATCTTCTACTTCAAACTCAAACCAATCTATTGCATCCTCATCATCCTCGGCGTCAATTCCAAGTTGTATATCTACCATGTCTTCTTCAACAGATAATGCAAATAAGAACAACCTTGAGAGCACAAAAAGAGCAAATGAATATCACAACAATCCAGCTCAAATTCGACCAAAATTCCAGCTCAAATCACGATCTTACCTTCTGATTGGGCTTGATTTTTTTTTTCTTTTGCTTGCTGTCGTCGAGTGCTGAAGAAAATGGAACCAGCGGCGGAGGAGACCACCGGAATACGCCGTCGCCGCAGAGATCTTACTGCTGTCGTCTTCGTCTTCGTCTGCTGTCCTTCGTCTTCGTCTACTTCTTCGATCAAGTGTCGTGATTTCGATTAGCAATCGATCAAGTGTCGTGATTTTTGGAAATATGGTTTTGGTTTTGGTTTTTTGTAATTTTGGTTTTGGTTTTGGAATCAATCGATCAAGAGAAGAAGAAGAAATTAGGAATTTTGGTTTTGGTTTTTTGGTTGTGGTTAGGTTTTGGTTTTTTGGTTGTGGTTAGGTTTTGGTTTAGATTAATTGAATTGTAATCGTGATTTCTAAACGCAATTACCGGTTTAATAAATCTAATTCTGATTAATAATCGTTATGTTGTTCTTAGAAGCGAATTTAAAATTCGTGATGTTTAACAAAGTATATATTAGTTTAGGGTGTGTACCAAAGAGGGAAGAAGTCTATGGTGTTTACCGAAGAAGCGGTATAGTACAGGTAGTTTAATAAAGTCGGCCCCAACAAATAAGAGATAAAGTTTGATAGACTCTATAAAACTGTTTTAAAACATTAAACTCTCCGACCACCAAATATAAATTTCATCAAACAAGTATGCGGATTACTCTAACTGGAAGATCTCAGAGCCATCAAAACTATAAAATTCCAACATAAATCAAGGAAAGCAATTCCCAAATTGAAACCCTAGATACCCAAATCAACAAACACACCGATTAAGTAAATTCCAAACTAAGAAGGAAAAAAAAAAGAAAGCTTGCCTACCCTTCTTCAATTTGATAACATCGACCCAAAAATGAGACCCTTGGAATCTCGATTTGAACTGAATCAACAAATCAAACGCCTGAAGATGTGAGTCAATCGATTGAAGAAATGAATCAGAGGAAGATTCTCGCTTCTCCAGTAAACCCTAACTCCATTTTTGAAAAAAGATTTTGAAGAAACTAGAGATACATTTTGAAATTTCAATTTTAACTTTCGCTAACCGTTTCTTTACAAAGAAGCAGAGACTAGAGAGTTTGTTGCAAAGTCAGGAAAGGTTTGTGATTTTTTCAAAACAATTAGAATGTTATTTACGATTATGACCCTATTAGTATATTGCTCGAACGGAACTTTTTTTTTTTCAATTTTTTTTTGTTTCCTGCTTTGTAGTTATTTGGTTAGAATCCTAAACTCTTTAATTTGATATCTTTTGAGTAGAAGATTTAGCTCGAAAGAGTCACCAGCATCCATTCATATATACGTGTTAGTCTCACATGCCACGCCATAGAGCTAAATTTTAATTAAAAAGATATCGAATTAAAGATTTTATGTTTTGTATTCATATGTTTTAAGCTGTCGTGTGCTACTCATAATTAGAGAAAAAAACACTATAATAAAAAAGTTAGATGTTTACACCTTCCTTTTAGTTTTATGAAATTTAATTGCTAACAAATATCATTCAGTGAAATGCCTCGCATCTGTATTTTTTATCTTGCAAACCAGAAAAGTCACAAAACCTTATATAAACACACATTTATCATTAGTTAGATATGGATATGTGCGTTGCATGGGTTTACATCGAAATTAAAACATTGTTTTTGTTGTGTATAAAAAAAAAATATTTACATTTTTATTAAATAAGAGTAAATTAAATTTTTCATTGTTCTTTTTTAAAAATAATTACCCGCTTTTTATTTTCTAGTAAGACATACTACCGTTCGACGATAAATTTTTTTTTTGTTTAGTTGATCTATTGTTATAATATAATCTTTGTTGTTATTTTGAATTTATGTACTCGTTGTCTTTTGGATGATAAATTTTTTTTTTGTTTAGCTGATCTATTGTTATAATATAATCTTTGTTGTTATTTTGAATTTATGTGCTCGTTGTCTTTTGGATGATAGTTATTTTCTGAAAACTATAAGAAAAACCAACCGAAATTAGAGAAAAAATTAATAATTATATAAATATATAAAAAATGTTGTGTGTGTAGAAAAAGTGAGACTACTTATTTGTTTATGTAAAGATGAATATTTACAATTTTTTTTTATTTAATTTTTTTTTTTATGAATTTGAATAATTTCATTTTAGTCACTTAAATGTATGTGCCTTTTTAATCCTAATTAATTTACGTTAGTATTCTAAATTTGAAGGGAAATATGAACTTAATACTGGATAGGGAAATATGAACTTAATACTAATTAATTTACATTTCTTGGATGATTTCGATAATTGTTCTAAATTTTCCTTATTATTATTTTTACAGTATTAATAAATAATTATAGAATTTTCATTTTCTCGGGTTAAAAAAGGAATTTCCATTTGCTTAATAATAAAAGTTTATTATTTTTTTAAAAAGGATTAAATTTATAAATTCCTTATAATAGTTTTGTAGAAGTAATTTCGACTACTAGATATTTATTGTATATTGCCCTTTTAATGATTTTTTACAGTATTAATAACTAATTATAGAAATTTTATTTACTGAGTAATGGAAGTTAAAGAAAAAAGATTTACATTTGCTTCTTTTTAAGAAAAGGATTAAAAAAGATAATTTACTTATAATAATTTTTAATATTTTCAAAATTTTTCTTATGATTATTTACACGTTTCGAAATCTTTAATCGATAAACATTATATAATATGTGTCACGAACTTGTGAATTAATAATTTTAAAAATTAAATTTTATATAATAAGATGCTAATGTGACATCATATTAGAACCTCAAAATATTTTTTTAATAGATTTTATAGAAGAGTAGTTACTATACCAAGAATATATCAAAATCCAAACTACTTACAGACACCGTCTCTGTTTTACTAACCAGCCTCTGTTTCATTTGTTTGGTCTGATGTTTGTTCTTAGAGTCTTGGGTTTTGTTATTCAAATCTTGTAATTTTACTTCTCTCAAACTCAGGATGGATCATACGTAACAATGATTTTTGGTGAATATAATCTTATATTTATATATAAAAAAAACAAAATCCAAACTAAATTTATCTAACCAAATTTTTAAAAATAAAATAATAAAGAACTTATTTCATACGTGAGATACTCTCTTTCTGTTTTTGACAAGATGTTTTAGAAACTTTTATTTATAACATTTTTAATTTGATTTTCTGCTAAGATTTGTTTTTGTTAACAAATGTATAATTTGTTTTCTTAAAGTTTTAAGGCATATTTTTTATTATGAAATAGTTGATTTCATTGTTTGAATGATATTTCACTTTGTATTTAATAATTCTCCCTCTATTTCGACACATAAGGTTTTAAACTAAAAACACGAATATTAAAGAAGTTAATCTTCAAAATTTATCATCATCAGGCTAAAATTGTCATTTTTGAATATTTGTCACAAAATCAAACTCATGTCAATGATCAAGAGCTCTCATGAATTCAATTAATTCTTGAAGACCAATCGGTTAATTCTAATATTTCCTGCTCTATTCACAATTTCCTCAAGAAATTTCTGCATTATGAGCTAGACCTAGTCGAGAGTCTTCATGTGGCAGCGGGATGGATTGACATTGTGTTAGCCATGTAAGTTGTATATTTCATATATCTTACAGAGATAGGAGGCAGCCATATATAGGCTGTCGTACAGAGGGAGACTAGGGTAAACATATATGGAAAGACTTATGTACAAAGAAATTAGATTATGCTGTAATGAATCTGAGATTCCTCTATATCTTTAATATGCCCCCTTAAGATGGAGGGAGACTTGTAACTCCAATCTTGTCTCTTAGTTGTAGGAAACGTGCGCGAGATAATGGTTTAGTTAGGGCATCAGCAAACTGATATCTTGTGTTCACATGAGCCACACGAAGTACAACATTCTGAACTTGTCCGCGGATGTAATGGTAGTCCAATGCGATATGTTTCATTCGAGAATGAAAGATTAGATTTGCGCAAAGAAATGTTGCACCAACATTATCGCAATAGATGACAGGAGTCCTTGGTATTAGAATCCAAGTTCACTGAGAAGGTTGCATATCCATCTCACTTCTGCTGCGACATTGGCAACGGACTGGTACTCTGCTTCTGTTGATGATCGTGCGACCCCGTTTTGTTTCTTCGCTGACCAGGATATTGGATTTTTCTCGAGGTAAACAACATATGCATTGGTAGAGACATAGTCGTCAGAGTCCCCTGCCTAGTCAGCATCTGAAAATGCATGGAGGTTAAGATCATTTTTGGCGGAGAAGAATATTCCATGTGTTGTTGTACTCGCAAGATATCGAAGAATTTGTTTTGCTGCCTGTTAGTGTTCTTCAGTTGGTCTCTGCATGAACTGGGACAAGCGATTGACTGCGTATGTGATGTCGAGTCTTTTGAATGAAAGGTATTGTAGACTCTCGACTAGCTTCCGATATGGTGTTGGATCAGGTAAAGTGTTGCCAGAGAGAAGTGTTAGCTTCGGAGAGGATGTCATTGGTGTGCTTACTGGTTTGGCATATGTCATGTTGTAGCTGTGGAGAAGATCTAAAATGTACTTTCGCTGTGAGAGATGTAAGCCATTCGGTGATCTGTGAGCCTCAAGACCAAGAAAGTAGTTGAGATCTTTAGAGTCTTTTACGGAGAATCGATTTGCTAGGAGGGCTATTATTCGATCAATGTATGCCCCAGAGCTTCATGTTACCAATATATCATCCACATACACCAGCAAATAAACATGTTCCTTGTCCCGATTGAGAACGATAAGGGACGTGTCCGTGAAAGAGTTGTGAAAGCCAAGGCTGAGAAGAAAGTTCTTCAGTTCTGTATACCATGCACGCGGGCCTACTTTAATCCATAGATCGCTTTGCAAAGACGACATACGTATGACGGTTTATCCGTGTCTATAAACCCAGGAGGTTGTTCCATGTAAACTGCATTTTCCAAGGTTCCCTGAAGGAAAGCATTGTTTACATCAAGCTGTTTAATCGGCCACGACTTAGAGACAGCGACATCAAGGACTAGACTGATCGTTGTGGACTTGATCACGGGACTGAACGTCTCTAAGTAGTCACGACCATACTGTTGATTGTAGCCTTTGGCTACTAGCCTCGCTTTACACCTGCCAAAAGAGCCATTAGGTAAGAATTTGTTTTTAAAAAGCCACTTACAGCCGACGACATTGAAGTGGGACTGTCGTGGGACAAGATCAAACGTTTGATTGCGAGCAAACGCATCGATTTCATCTGACATAGCACCACGCCATTTTCTATCTTTCATGGCCTGGTTTACGGTATTAGGTTCTGGTGGGATTGAGGTGGCGTGGGCAGCAGAGAGGTTTAGTTTTGTTTTGGGTTTACTGATGTTGTTTTTCCGGCGAGTGGTCATCGGGTGTTGATTTAGTTCGGGATTGACGAGCGTAGTTTGATTTTCTGGTGGAGTCAAGTCGGAATTGATTTCTTGGGTAGGGATTCGGGTTTCGTTTTGTGGATCTGGTTGTGTATTTATCGGCTGGGCTGATGTTGGCGATGGAGTATTCGTTTGGGCTAGGCTGGATATGTTTGGGCTTTGAGTTTCTAGGCTGGGAGAAGGAGGTGTCGTAGGATTTGTGATTCGCAAATGATGGTGGTTTCTTCATTTCCCGGCGTCACTCTTTGGTGAGGATATGAACTCGAGGGTCCCGGCACCGGTGGCTGTGCGAGTGGCTGTCGCGACGGCACGTTGGTGGCTGATGGAGTTGGTACGGATAATAGGAGAGGAGTTTCGGTTGAGGTTGGGCGGGGAGAGGACTGACGGCATGGGAATGTTTGTTCGTCGAATTTAACATGTCTGGAAATGTAGATCCTTCCGGAGTTGGGTTGAAGGTATAGATAAGCACTCTGAGTGAGTGAATAACCCAAAAATATGCATGGAGTGGATCGATTTTCCAGCTTGTGATTAACATATGGACGCAACCAAGGGAAGCATAGGCAACCATATACTTTGAGCTTATTGTAGTTTGGAGCTGTGCTGAACAGTTTCTGAAACAGATTCTCCATGTTGAGGACTGGTGTGAGGAGACGATTGATGAGATAAACGGTTGTAGTAAACGCATACGGCCAGTAGGTAGTTAACATCCCTGCGTGAGTGAGAAGGGAGAGCCCGGTCTAGAAAATGTGACAGTGCTTTCTTTCCGAGACACCGTTGTGTTCTGGCGTGTTTGGTGGAGAGGTGAGGTAAGATACGCCAGCGTGTGACAGGAACGAGCGTAGAGCAATAAATTCACCACCGTTGTCGGAGTATAAGGTACCAATTCTTGTGTTGAATTTGTTTTCGATAAGAGCTTTAAACAGGATGAATGTATCTCTGACTTGGGAATTGGTTCGGAGTGGGAATAGCCATGTGTAGCGTGTATAGTGATCAATGAGGACAAGATAATATCTGTTGTTGTCTACGGACGTTACCGGGGATGTCCACACATTGGTGAAGATGATTTCGAGAGGGCAAGTGGAGGTGATGGAAGTTTGTGAAAAGGGAAGCTTATGACTCTTATTGATGGCACAATCATTACAAAACATGTGTTTAGAAATAGATTGATGGTACGGAAGAGAAAATTTTGAAACAATGGTTTGAAGGATAAGTGAGGACGGGTGGCCTAGACGGGAGTGCCATTCTTGTAGTGATGGTTTGGTAGTTGTGGAGGTGAAGAAGGATTTAATGGTGGACGACAAAACAGGCCACTCGTAAAGCTCACCATTAGTTTTGCCTTGGAGTAATGGGACCCCTGAGATTAGTTCCTTCACCTGAAAGTGTGCAGGGAAAAATTCAACAGACATTTTGTTAGTATTGCATAGGCGAAAGACCGAGATAAGGTTTTTATGAATGTTTGGGACACATAAGACATCAGTTAAATATAGGTTTCTAGAGGTAGAGGATAAGGACAGTGAACCAGTGTGCGTGATAACCATGCCAGAACCGTCACCAATGAGAACCGTGTTATCTTCACGATATGGCTGATGCATTGCAAGGTTACGAAAATCGCTTGTCATGTGATGCGTGGCTCCACTGTCAAGTAGCCATGCATTTGCTGCGTTTTATGATCCAAGTGCTAGATTCGCGTTTGGTTACCATGGATGAAACGGTGAGGGCAATAGGCCATTCTGAAAGCCAGAGGTTAGTTGTTGAAGTTGAGGACACCTTTTGGCACTATGACCAAACACACCACATATCTAACACTTGCCTTGATATCCTCTGGTTGTTCTTGTGTACTGTCTTGGTGAGTTAAACTATTGACGATTGTTGTTGTTCCAGGGAGGATTGTTGCGTTGTTGTTGATTTCCTTGGGCTGGCCTTTGACGGGATGTAGCAAGGTTTGCGGAGACCGGTGTGGCTGAAGGTGCAAACATGGAAGCAGCTAGTAGTTTTGCTTCTTTGCTTAGGAGCTTTTCGTGTACTTCAGTGATGGAGGGTGATGTTTCTCGGCCTTCTATTTGATCACTCACAGATTTGTGCTCCTCCGATAGTCCTGCAATTATGAACTCGATTTGCCAAGGAGAGCCAGTTGGTCAAATCTGGTAGTCAGTCCTTGCATATAGTCATCCAAAGTTTTGTCACCTTTAAAGCATTGTTTCAACTGGAGTCGCAATTGCTGAATGTGACCCCTACTCGGCTTGGCGTATGTGTTGGATATCGTGGTCCAGATAACAGCTGCAGATTTGGTTTTGGATACCAAAGATTGAATGGAGGGGGAGAGAGTGCCAAGAAGTGCACTGTAGAGGAGTTTGTCTTGCCGGCACCGATTTGTGTATGCCGGATTTGGACGTAACTGACCGTTGATGGTAATGTTCTCATCTGGTGGTGGAGTATATCCGACAAGATGGGCAGCCAAGTCGTATCCGTCAAGAAGAGCATGGATTTGGAGACTCCATGTCATGTAATTGGTGGGGGTGAGTTTCGTGATGTTCACCATGTTGATGTTAAGAAGATCTTGAGTGGTGTTGACTGCTTCAACATTGGTAGCCATGGCGAGAGAGGAGGAGAAGAGATAGAGTAGAGGTGAGAAGAGACAGACATCTGAAGAGAGAGGCGACGGCCGAAAAAAAAGGTATCGATTTATGCTTTGATACCATGTAAGTTGTATATTTCATATATCTTACAGAGATAGGAGGCAGCCATATATAGGCTGGCGTACAGAGGGAGACTAGGGTAAACATATATGGAAAGACTTATGTACAAGGAAATTAGATTATGCTGTAATGAATCCGAGATTTCTCTGTATTTTTAATAAGCCATACACAATGCTTTTGCTACATCGGACGAAAAGACAAATGTTGATTTCTTTGAATCCCACCACCAAGTTCACAACTAACGACGTCAACAACACTATTCAGATAAACAAGTCCACAAAGACTCTACTAGGTGATCATCGTCTTTGCATATCGTTTATGATCTGCGCTGCGTCGTGGTATACTTATGGATTGCATCACTTTTGAGTTTTGAACTTGCGATGTTGGGCATTCTTATTAGTTGTCAATCCTATTATGGTTGTTGTACTTTTTCTCATGTGTTTTATTTCTTGGTGTTGCACTCTCTCTATATAAAAAAAATATTTGTGATATTGTGATATTTAGAAGGGCAAAAAAAAATGTGATATCTGATTAGACGAACATTTAATGTCGTTGATGTTATTATACAGTATTATTTTGCACGAATTTCAAAAGATTTTATAAATTTATTTTGTCTCTCACCGCGGCGCTGTTTTGAAACTTTGTAAATCGGCCAGTTTATTTTCTGTTTTGTCAAATCAAACCCTTTCACTAAATCCTGACCGTCAAATTCACATAATCAGCTCAATGAAGATCCTACGGCTGTTATTATTTCATCATCTCTAATTTTCAAAAAAATATTATTGCAATTGTCAACAAAAATATTCCTCCACAATAAATGTTCTAAGGGCTCTCTCTCTCACCCATTCCTGTGCTACTTCTTCTTCTTCTTCCTCGATTGATCATTATTTTTCTTATTATTCGGATTTATCTCAGTTATTACACCATAGTTACTGTACGGACGAATGTGGTTGCTTCTGTAGCTCAGATTCTACTTTATTTAGTGTCAGTCTTCTTCTGGTGAACAATCTCTGTAGATTTTGAGGTGTGTGTTGCTTTCCAATCTATCTCATGTTTTTCTCAGCGTAGTTAAGTTTTAGGTCTCTTGTTCTATGTATCGGCCAAATCCATGTTAGGTTATAGTTGAAACAAGGAGGAATCTCTTACATCTCCGGTCTTTAGATTTCATCTCAGCTCACGCACGCAATTAGTTCTTCGGTTTAGGTTTTGTTTCTTTGTACTTAATTATGTTTAGACTTTTTTTTTAGTGATTTCATCTAGAGCTTAGTTAAAGAATATGGAAATTAATTAAAGATGTTGCCTTTTTAAGTAGCTTAAGCGCCTCTTTTTAGTAAAAGTTTATATCATTACTGTCTTTTAATCCTTTCCTTAAAAGTTGTATTAGTACCCCAAAAAAGATGATAAGTAAAAAAATCACAACCAAGTTTCAGTTTTTGTTTTGCCTTATCTTCATTGCACAGTGAAAAATTCTTCCTTCTTGTCTTTTTGTGTCTGATTAATTTATATTCTGAAACGAAGTGCGTGATTTGTCTTCTTCCATGGTTCATTGGTGCATACTGGTTGTCCTAAAGATTCTTGGTAGCTGGTAAATAATTAAGAACCAACATGAAATGCATTTTTCATAAGTTTAGTTCTCTTTCGATCTTAAATGATAAGGCCACTCTCACCATTTTGTTTTGCTGTTAGCTTCCCTTACCTTATGAGTTAAATCTTTTTTATTGACTTGGCTGTAAAAATCTGTAATGTGTATTTATTATGCAGGGACCAGATGGTTGGTACATTTAATATCACCTGATTAAGAAGGAGAAACTTGTTTTTTTTGGCAATAAAGACGCAAAGGAAATTGGCTTTTTGTTCTCTTCGGTCTAACAAAGAATCGCAAAAAGAGAAGAAGTGAGAAGGATGATGCTGATGAGAAGAAGGTTGGCTTGCTGTAGCAGGGAGAGGGAGATTAGCATCGATTTCGATGAACAAGATAGTAAGTACCAAATTTAACCAATCTTTCTACTCTCTTCTTGCATTCTTACGCTAATGATAGATATAGCCTTTAGGTATTTCATTTATGGGCATGATATGGAATATTATTTTAAACTATATAACTGTTGGATATAGTTTTCAAATAAAAGTGAAATGGGTCACTCTAATAGTTTTGTGACCGGTTTAGATTTTGGTATGGGACCAATATCAGACCCTTAAAGATCTACACCAACCCGGTCAGTCATGTAATAAATAGGGCGTGAAGTCTGTAGCTTTCCACGAGACATCCAATGCCTCAATTTAATATGATGCGAGAGCATTTTATGTGATGATTCAACGACCTATCTAAACCAAACCCTGTTTCTTAGGAGGTGGGGTTTAAGATTGAGGGTCCTTGATGTTTTTCAGTAGATCATTATTCTATTTATTCAGAAACGGCCAAGAGTAGGTAGTTAATTGGTTTCGCATGGTTATTAGAACTATTTCACAAGGAAGAAGAATCCATATCCTATTGAATTATTTCAATCGTCAGTTTTTCGACATAAGTTTCATTTTTCAAGGGTAGATACCATTATTATATCAAATCACTGGTGCTTGATTAAACAATTATGTTATATCATTTGAACGTTTGAAAAAAATGTTATGTCGTGACAAGTGATGAAAGTCTTCGTGGTGGGTCCGTTTGGAATTTTCACCACATGGGGATACTAACTCAATTGTTTTTGAGATTTTTTTATACATTTCCTTTGAAATGGAAGCATTTGAAAATATGTTTAGCAGTCTTGGGTTAGCAAAAGTCTTGACTTTAGCTATTAAAGACTCGAGGAACACAACGACTTTTATTCCTTTTTTATCATTTGTTTTTTCTTGTAGAACACTAGTCTGCATATATAACGTGTCTGTGATACCATTTCTTGATTCTCATTTGATGAGTGAGTGAGACTACAAGTAGATGTGTGAGGTGGGGTTTTCTTTATGGGCTAAATCTGAACGTAGCTTTTAATTATTTTTTCCTTTCCTTCCTTTGTCAATCTCTTTGTTTTGTGCAAGTTTTGATGTCTTACCGCACTGTAGTCTACAGTATAAAAGGTGAAAGTATATGTGTTGAAATTTTTACTTGGTGTGGTTATAAATTGGGTGTAGATACTGATGATGAACTTTTTGTAAAAAGCTTCAAGTGCTCTCCTTTATATCCAAAGTAAAAGGTTTTTCTTTTTTCTACTATAAAAGGTTATTCTTAAGAATCTTAACCCAGAGAAACCAAAGAACCTCCTTGATATTTCATTGGTTTATAAGATCAGTTCCAGAAGCAACTAATATAACTTATGTGCCAAATGGATAAGGTGTTAAGATTTCAAAGTTAAGCCAATTATGCATCTAACTTATAGTGACAAAATTGTTTTAGTAGTTTAAGCTTCACAATTTTCAGCTCATATATTGATCCTCTTTGGGAAATATAGTACTGCAGTAATTATGTCTGCTCAAATATTGTGAGGTTTAGATGACAAAAATAAGCACTTTAGCTTATTACAGTTCTACCCAAGATGACATTGTGTACTCCTTTCTTTTCAGGAATGATTACATACGATGGCCTGGAAACTTGTATTATAAACAATCAATCATATGAAGAAGAGAGTGGAACAAGTCGAGGAGATGGATGCCTGACTGATTCATTGGATGACGATGCGTTTTCAAGCTGTTCATCAAGCAAAGATGCCTCCAGCTCTTTTTCTTCAAAATGGTTACCGATGAAGAATGATGAACACAGTTGCGATGGTATGAGCCTATCTGGAAGGTCCCAACATTTTGATGCTAAGGAGAAGAAACCAGGCTATGCCTACTGCCATTTGGATGTGGAAGCTATGAAGGAGAAATTTTCTAAGCTATTGCTCGGCGAAGATGTCACTGGCGGATGCAAGGGTATCCAAGTAGCTTTGGCTTTGTCAAATGCTGTAACACATCTTGCTAGTATGTCCTACTATTTCCTAGCACTTAAGCTTTATGTTCTTTTGATATATTCTGAGGTTTTCGTGTGAAATGTCAGGATTAGTTCTGGTTTTACTAAATTTCTTGAATTTGCAGCGTCGATTTTCGGTGAGCTCTGGAAATTGGAACCATTGTGTGAAGAAAAAAAACAGAAATGGAGAAGGGAAATGGATTGGCTACTTTCTCCAACTAACTACATGATTGAGTTAGTCCCTTCTAAGCAAAACGATGCCAATGGAAGATCACTTGAGGTAACGTAGCTAAGGTGTTATCCAGAGCAAAAAAAAAAAAAAGATATAATCCAGCTAAAGAAACTGAACTGAATCCTTGTTTGAAACAGATAATGACCCCGAAAGCCCGTGCAGACATCCATATGAATCTCCCAGCTCTTCAGAAATTGGACTCCATGCTAATCGTAGGCGATTATCTCTTTCGTTAATCTTGTCTTTTCTTGGTTTTCTTTTTCCTGATCTGGTTGAAGTTGCATTGCAATCTCCACAGGAGACACTGGATTCTATGGTGAACACAGAATTTTGGTATTCTGAGATTGGTAGCAGAGCTGAAGGGAAGAACAAGAGTACAAGCGAGAGCAAGAGATGGTGGCTCCCATCGCCACAAGTGCCCAAACCTGGCCTCTCTAACTCAGGAAGGAAGAAATTGCTTGACAACGGAAAAGTTGTTTATCAAGTCTTCAAAGCTACCAAAGCCATTAATGAAAACGTTCTTCTTGAAATGCCAGTACCTGCTGTTATTAAAGAAGCAATACCCAAAGTAAGCTTACACACTTTATATTCCTTGAAATAATCATAAATATACAACAGCGTAGTAGGTAGCAACTATCTCTAAAATCTTATGTTGTAACAGTCTGGAAAGAACAGCCTCGGTGACGAACTGTACAGGATGTTGGCTGTGGAATCTGCCACAGTAGATGAAATCTTGATATCTCTCAAGCTGGGAACCGAACATGCAGCCCTCGAGACAGTTAACAGGTTAGAATCTGCTATATATGCATGGAAAGAAAGGATTACAGAACAAGGCAGCAACGGTAAATCCCCTGAACGAGCATCTTGGTCATTCTCTAAAGATCCATTGTCTGAAATTGGTCGCAATGAGTCACTCTTGAACCGAGCGGAGGCGCTTAGAAATCAGATCAAATCCAAATACCCTAATCTCCCTCACTCGTTTCTTGATGCCACAAAGATCCAGTATGGCAAGGTAAACATCACATCTTCATATCTCTCTCTTACTCCCATGTCCCGAAACATATCATTCTTCACAATACAATTGATTTTTGATATCAAATCTTCTCTGTTTTCAGGACATTGGTCATGCGGTTCTTGAGGCATATTCCCGAACACTAGCGAATCTAGCTTTCCGGATTCTTTTAAGAATGGGAGAAATCTTGAAAGAAGATTCTTTAAGCAACCCTAACTCTCCTGCAACACCGAGTTGCTTTCTTGGCTCCCGTGACCCTTATAGAACGCCTGAGAGACCTTTGCGTTCATCCCGTGTAAGGCATTCTTTAACTGATGACATGAACAAAGCCGATGGGACAGAGACTGGTTTAGATTTTTTGTTTGCAGATGCTGCTAAGGCCAGTTCAGTGAATACAACTCCAAGTAGAAGCAGTAGACTGTGGTGTCTGAGTAAAGTACCGCCTGATGCTTCTCCTTGATTTAGAGGGTCTCCGTAGTTTGATGCGTGCCACCTGAAGCTTCTCCTTTACTTTAAGGGTTTTATATTACGAAGCCTGAGATATTGTAAATGTATTAACATGCAGTTGAAGTATTATTAATACAGGCAATTTTGTTCATAACTTCACGGTAAAAAAGCTGGTTTTCAATCCCAAAAATAATTTATTCGATCCAAACCGGTAAAATCTGACCTAAAGGCCGTATTAAGATTGAAAATGGTTAAATTGATTTGACCGAGTTAATTAAGAAAATAAGGTATATTTAATTTAAGTTTAGATTTGAATAGAAAATTCGAAACCAAAAGGTCCAAAACCGTAATCTATATACACTAGACTAGTGTGATAGTATCATTTCAGTTACCATTTTCTTGAAATCTAATTTTAACATGTTTTAAATCTCATTTTGGTTACTTTTCCTTGTAATAAAGAACAAATATTTTGAATGCCACACCAAAGAGGAAAGCTCCTTTTGCTTGGAAATCTATACTTCAAGGAAGAGACCTTGTTAAAAAAGGTATGGGATTTATTGTTGGTGATGGATCTTTGATTAGTGCTTGGTCTGACCCTTGGCTACCTCTCCACCCACCAAGACCTCCTCAAGCAAAGATTGTTTATCATGAAGTTCCAATGGTTAAAGGCTGGAACGAATCTTTAGTCCGTGAATTAGTTGTGGAAGAGGATGCAGACACGATTCTGAATATCAAGTTGTGTCATAGCGCAAACATGGATATGTTAGGTTGGCACTACACGAAGGATGGATTGTATAATGTCAAATCAGTCTATTGGTTCGCTAATCAGATCATGGATAATGACATTCACCCATCTCCGGGTAATATTGTTCTGAAAAAGCTATTTAGAAACTCAAAACAGCCCCAAAGCTCAAACATTTCTTCTGGAAAATATTGTTCGGTGCCATTGCCACAGGTGAAAATCCCAGGCGGAGACATATCAGTAACAATTCAGTGTGTCATCGTTGTTGTCAAGCAGAGGAGACATCACAACACCTTTTCTTTGATTGTTTTTATGCTCAGTCCGTTTGGAGAGCCTTTGGTTTTGCTCATCAATGTTTGTTTGATCCTTCAGCAAATGTAGAAGATAAATTCGGCATCATCCTGTTCGCTATTCTGGCTCAGAATAATTCACAAATGCATCAGACGGCTCCATGGACAGTGTGGCGTCTATGGAAGGGTAGAAATCTCCTGGTCTACCAACAAAATGCTTGTCATGGCTCTCAACACTTAATTTAGCGAAAAAGATGCTAAAGAATGGCTAACCTCACGAGCTTATGTTGCGAGTCTTACTCATGGAACTAGTGACCGTTCCTTTCCGGCTACGAATCACTCACAGCATCATTGGTCATGTCTACCTTCAGGATGGATAAAGTGTAATTATGATGGTTCTTTCACTAATTCACAACTACCCTCACAAGCTGGATGGATTCCCAGAGATGATACTGGTTTTTATCGAGGAGCAGGTCACTCAAAGGGTACACATACTTCTTGTCCTCTTGAAAGTGAACTCCAAGCACTAATTATGGCGATGCAGCGTGTTTGGAGCAAGGGCTATCGTAAAGTCATTTTTGAAGGTGATTGCAAACATGTGGTTGAGTTACTAACATGTAAGAGTTTAAATTTTCAGAGCCACAATTGGATCCATGAAGCTCAGTTCTGGAAAAATCGATTTAGTGAAGTCCATTTCACTTGGATTCCGAGACACTGTAATCAACCAGCTGATCAGTTAGCGAAGAAGATGATCCCTCATAACAGTTCTTTCTTTTACTATCACTATATGCCTCTGTTTCTTTCCTCTCTCATTCGATGGAGTTTCACTCACTCTTAAATTCAGTAATATATTCAGATGTTAGGAAAAAAAAAACAAAAACTATCCATAAAAGAAAAATGGAATATCAGGGATCCTCACTCGCCATGCACCAATCCTCTATTATGATCCGTCTTCCATTCCCGAGTGAAGCATATAGTGTCAACTATCACTTCATTAATTAAACATCCAATTCGTAGCGCTTTGGGACTCTCAGTAAGGGGTGTTCAATCCGGTGGTTTTCGATAACAGTTTTTCTATTTATGAAAAACTGTTATCATATTACATCCATATCTACTTTGGCATGATTCGGTTTGGAAATTCTTGGTTTTTGGTTTTTGGTTTTTGGTTTTTGGTTTTTTCAGTTTTTACTTTTTTCTGGTTTAAAACTAAATTAATCATAACTTTTTTTGGTTTGTTTCCAAATATTATTATTTTAGGGTTTTTCGGGTTACAAATTGTTGACATTTTCTCTAGTATCCTCCCTTCTTGATCAGTTCACATTTTATTTATATAAAACTAGTAGAGAACTACACTAAACTTAGAGACTATAAACTATAAAGAAGTAAACTAGTTTTTTTTCCGGTTTAATCGGTTTATTCGGTTACAAACCGAACCATATCCGTATCCATCGGTTTCTCTGAAACAATATTCATACGGTTTGTATAGTATAACCAAAACCATCCATACTGATATAATTCGGTTTGATTGGATTCGGTTTTCCCAACACCCGTTTCTCATATCAAAGTGATGCTCGGCTATTGGGCTTCCTATCGTCTTATTTCTACTGGGCTTGTGAAAATTAATTTATTATGTAAGGAAAAATCATAATTTGAACTTGTAATAACACTCGTAATTAAGCTAGTAAGCAAATCAGAAAAAGAGCTACATAATTAAAACTAAAATAATTTATTGTATTACATACACGATATATTAAATAATTCTTAAAATTATTTATAATTTAAAGTATGATTTTCAAAGCTTTAATTGGATCATATTACTTACAATATTTATTCTTTTTCAATTATCGTCTTACAATATACATCAATCCTTTTCGCAAAATTAATAAAATCATACGTGATTATAAAATATGAAAATTCAAATCTATTATATATGTTTCAAACAATTTTTCAAAAAATAAAAATCAAATAACAAATGGGTTATAAGATTGAAATTTTTTAAACTGATTTGGCTCTTCTGAAAAAGAATACTAACGAGAAGTCTGAGTTACCAAAGAAAATAAGGTATATTTGATTAAAGTTTTTAATCGAAAGTTCAAAACTATATATACTAGAGGGTAAATGGCCTATTTCCAACTGGACTATTTCGATCGTGTTTATTTATATACGAACAAAGCCGTCGTGCTTATATCAATACGAACACTCGACAAATTCAAATAATCTATATGAACTTCAAGAATAGTGCAAAAATCTAAATTGACTTTAACGGAAGTTAGTCAACCGTTAATTCGGCTGACTGGGTGACAACGTGGCAAAGTTCTGAGAGAGTAATATAGAAAACGACGTCGTTTTAACAGTTTTTAAAAAAAATTACCTATTTTGCTGTCAGTAGAACTCGAACCATGCATCTATGGACTAAAGCAGTAGCACATTACCAATTGAGCCAATGTAAATTATTAACATTGATTCTATAACAAAAATACTTATTATCTAATTCGCCGAGAGAGAAAACAAAAAAACTTAAGTACGTGAGTGTATTGCCAACAACTAACTAACAAATTAATTAAAAAAAAAGTCAAAATGATATGACAACATATGATTATTTTCAAAATTTCTGAAAAATAATTACAATGGTGAAAAAATAAAGGGAATTGCATTTGAAAAGAAAAATCCAAATAGACAGAGTAAGATCTCATTAATTCTATCTTTTGATAAGCTATCTCTTTAAGGAAAATAAAACAATTGTTGAAAAAATATAGATATTTATTTTAGGGCAATTCTCCAAAATACCACACTTTTCTGTTTTTGGGCCAAAAATAACACATGGGCTGACATTTCCCATTTTTAACATTTGTCAATTAGATAATTGACCATACTACCCCTAAAACAATTGATCGAAACACGAAACAAACCGCAAATCGCGAAATCACTCCGGCCATATCTTCCCTAATCACTCCGGCCATCTCTCGCCGGTCTCTCATCGCCGTCGCCGCTCCATCGCCGTCACCGTTCCATCGCCGTCGCCGCTTCATCGCCGTCGCCTCTTCTGCGGTTTGGATCGATCTTTTTCTAAAGGTAAAACTCAAACTCAATTTCGATGTTACAAACTTCTCATGAACTCAATTGTGATTTCCATAGTTTCTTCCTAAGCTCAAGAGAGCATGATTTCAAACTCAATGCTCGAATTATGATTTCAATTTCAATTTCCTAAACTCAATTTCCTAAAAAGCTAATTCGAATCTCTCTCTCTCTCGCTCGCTTACTTTTTGTTCGCCATGAGTCTGTTTGGGCTAGGGAGGTGAGAATTTTCTTCGTTTATTTGCGTGATTATATGTTCAATTTGTAAAACATCTTTTGGAGATTTTTGATGATTTGTAAAATTATATGTTCAATCTCAGATCTGTTTGAAAAACATTAACTAGTGATCTTGTTTCTTCTGTGATTCAATCTCTTACTTCTTAGGATCTCCCGTGCATTGTAATTGTGTAGGATCATGGATTTGTTTGCCTTTCTTCTCAATTTCTCGGATTAATTTGGTATTGTATTTGTCGCTTTGTGATTGCTAATCAGAACTTGTGATCTCTAGTATCAACCTTATTTTAAAGTGGTTAGATTGTTATAGTGTTTAGATTATTGTAATGTTTAGCGATTCTAACACTTATGAATTGAGATTTATTGTCTCTTGTTTCTTAACTCACTGCAGTTTTCTATTTATATAAAACTGATCGATTGTGAGAAACAAGATATAAAACTAGAATTGGTGTAATTTTTTTTGTTTTGTAAAACCATCAACTTCTCATTTGATATCAGCTTTGAATTGCGATTCTACTATATCGTTAACTGCAGTTTTGGATTTGTAATTTGGTATTCTATGTGTCGCTTTGTGATTGCTAATCAGAACTTGTGATCTCTAATATCAACCTTACTTTATTGATTGCTGATTCGTTACTTTTAATGGATTTAGGTTCATGGTTGAGTTTTTTTTTTGGCTGTGAATTGATGATTTGTGGGTGTGTGTGTGTTTGCATCTCTTGACAAGTTTTGAATTGAGAAACTGGATCCGTTTACTGATCTTATGATTCATGTATACACGTAGTATTGTAGAGATGTTCATTGGACGATTTTAACACAGATCAGAGTTTGCTTGATTGATTTAAAATCATTGGTGCTGTGCATTTGTTCGCAATGCTTCAAATCTTAGTTAGAGCCAGTTAATGATTATGATCCTTCAAATTTATGTTCCTCAGATTTGAAAAATATGTTACTAGGTAGGCATTCAATGATGATTATTTGTTTTGTTCCTCAGAACTCATGATTGATGGAGCTTTTACTTGGATTCGTCAACAACCATTGTTGTAATGTGGATTGGTTAAGTAGAATCTTAGGCTCGAGATGTTAAATAGTATGATAATTTGTGTCTACTCATCTGATTGTGTATGCATCTAGTCTTGCACCTGGAAAGATGTTTAATTTTTTTTCAATGAATCTTGTTTGTGTGTTTCATAGAATAAGTAAAAGTTCAGATATCTCAAGTGCATTCAGTCGTATCTTTATCAATTTCTCTCAATCTCGTTGCAGGATATATTTCAGAACGTCTCGACGACACCAGAGTTGTTTTCTGGCTTGTATTTGCTGTACTTCTTCCGAGTCTTTGAGAGACAGATTGGTTCAAATAAGTATACGGTAAGGGATAGTCCACCTCAACTTTTTCTTCATGACTTTTCTGTCCGTTATTCTGGTAACTAGAAAGATAACTGCAATAATTCCTTCGAGATTGAAATTCTATGAGTTAATATGTGCTCACTCTGCAGGTTTTCATTTTGTTCTCTGGGGCTGAATCACTAATACTAGAGACCATTTTGTTATAACTGTTTAAAGGTATGCACCTTCCAATTTTCAGATAGTCTCATCAAAATCTACACTGTTTTGGTCAGTACTCGTCCTTTAGGATATGAAATGGGGGCGCTGACACAGACAACTATATAGGATTGTAGTTATTAATTTGGCTTCCTCCCAATAAAGTCAAATCAGTGTGTGTGCTCATGTGTGTGTGTGTGTGTGTGTGGGTGTATGTGTGTCTGAGTGTCTGTTCATGTGTGTGTGTGTGTCTGTATGTATGTGTGATTTAGGATGAAGTATACGATTTATGATCAATGTATATTATGCATATATTGTCTATGTTAAACGTTTAGGAAACATTGTTAAAATTCAGGAATGAATCCTTTTATTTTATGAAGATCTTCCTAAACAGATTTACTGATTTCTTCTTATTTTGTTATTGGCAGCAGAACATGGGAGATTCTTTTCCTACAAGTGTCACACTGCCTAAGCTCCATTTCAACATAGGAGATGAACCGAAAACAGGGGCAATTGTAAACCAATTTGCGAACTACGAATACATCAAGGAAGTAAAAAGCATCCTCACTGATGTAGAATTCCAGAGGATCAAAGACTCATTCTTAGGACCAATTCTGAAGGTTAGCACAAGGGGGTTGACAATGTCAGGGAAGATGGTACACTGTTTGCTAAGTAGAAGTTTGATCACATCGAAAGAGAATGAGATCTGGTTTCATTTTGGAGCACAACCTATGAGGTTCTCGATAAGGGAGTTTCATATGATCACAGGATTGAAATGTGCTGAATGGGAACCTGATGAAGATGCTGATTATGATCAACATGAGTGGGCAAAGACAGAAGATGCACACACATTAGAAGATCTTATTGAGATTCTGAGAGAGACTGACGCAGACGCAGAAGATGAAAGGTTCTCCTTAGCTATGCTGGTACTCATTGAGAGTATACTGCTTCAGAGACACAAGTACTACAGATTCCCTGCGAAGAATCTAAAGATTGCCCAAGATGCTGGTGTACTGGTTGAGTATCCGTGGGGAAGGGAAGCTTACAATCTCCTGCTCAAATCGATAAAGAAAGCTGTGCCATCAAACTTGAAGAAGGCAAAGTATGATATACACGGGTATCCATTGGCCTTAAACCTGTGGATACTCGAGTCTATACCGCTGTTACAAACAGCGTTTAGCAGAGTTAGTCTCATAGAGAGACAGAATGGATTCTTGTGTGAAAGATACACACACATTGCTACTCCTACAATTGCTCAGGTGGAGAGCATGGAATCATCAGAACATGTGAGTTTTATTATCTTATTCGCTTTTAGGAAGGATTTATAGTAATTTAGGAAGAGATTCATAAATCGGTTTTTTTTTTGTTTTTGTGCAGCTTAAGGTGACTTGCATTTTACCTCCAATACCTGATGATCCAGAAGATGGAGTCTTGTTGGAAGACACAGATGATGCAGATCTGAGTTTGATGGTCGAGTTATTGAACAAAGGATACAAGATGACAGCTGAAGACTGGAGAAAAGGATCACTGGATGTTGGGGATGTGATTGAACAGGTTGCTATGAATTCATATCAGTTTGGTGCCAAGGAGAGAGCCAGACCATCTTCTTCAGGTGAGTCACTTGTCTTGATGATGAACAATCTATACAAGATTGTTGAAGACGGTTTCAGAAATGTCAACAACCGTTTATCAAAAATAGAGGAGAAGCTGGGAATATATGATGATATAAACACAGACAATCAGGTAAAGTAGCTTGTTCTAAGTACACTTAAGGACTTTGGATAATTTTTCTTACAATTAACAATTAACTGTTTGAATTTTCTGTTGTAGCAGCATAATAGAGATGATGGAAATCCTATATTCAACAATTCCCCAACTCAAAACTTCAACACAGATACTGGGATCCCTCCAGCTAACAAATCTCCAAATGAACAAGATACAATTCCAGTGACTCAGAATTCAGAGACTCAGAATACTACGAAGGCGACACAAGAAGAAGATCCTACTGTTGATTTAACTCAGAAGCTCAATTCAACAGATGAGGTAAAGACAATATTCATAAAAATATTTTTAAACAATTGAAAACACATGGAGAAAAAGAACTGACTCTAACAATTACTGTCCAATGTTTGAAAAGATGAATAAGGATGAGACAAATGCCGGTACACAAACACAAGAAGTAACCCAGAAGCTCGATTCAACTACTGAGGTAAGATTTCTTGATTTTTTCCTTATATGTTAAATGTATGAAAATGTATGAAAGGCTTCTTAAACATATACTAAAAATGTTTTTTATTTGCAGGCTGATACAGAAAATGTGACTCAGAGATGTGGTGATGATGATGGTATGAATCAAAATGAAGATGATAATAATCAACATCATAATGTGGACGAAACAACCAGAAATCAAGAGGTTAGGTTTATGTGTTTTATTGAAAACTAAATTTATAGGAAGCTAAAATAGATCCTTGTTGCAGAGAGATAATGCTGAGGATGGTGTGGATCAAAACAATGATGTAGAAGAAGACAATCAACATCATAAGGTGAGCTTTTACATTTTTTTGAAATTTGATGTGTGTATTTTAGCATCTTTTCAATAGCCATTAACTTCTGATATTTTCTTGCAGTTTGATAGAGCTGATGGAACACCATCACTCTCTCAGGAGATAACATTGCCAGAGCTGATGGAAGAAGTTGAAGCTAAATACGAAAACAAATGGAGGAAAGGAGTAGTGCGAGCAATTCTTAAAACACGCATCCGTGTTTTACTGCATGACTTGGGCATAGAACATGATTTTAAATTCGAAGACATATGCCAACTGCTGGGAGAGAAAGAAGGTGGACAGGAACCAAAAGAGAAGGTAAGTATAAACAATATCCTCTAAAATACTTTTAGATAAACAACATTGTTTGCTTTTTGACTGTTTGTTATGTTTTTCTGTTGCATAAGGAAAAAAGTGAGAAGGATGTGAAGTCACAAACTAATGAGCCAACGTTTGATCTTAAATGTTTTACTCCACCAGAGGTTTGTTAAAAAACATCTTACTTTTAGGAAGACCTTCTGAAAACGGATTTACTTTTAATGTTGTGTATGTGATATCTTCGAAATGTTTTTTACAAGACATAACCATATCGTTTTTTGTGTTGCAGTAGAAGTATGTGATGTCTTTGATGTATTTAATTATAATGTGCAAAGTTTTCTTACATATTAATTTCAGGAAAAGAAGAAGAAACGGTGTAAGGAAGTTAATAATGCTGTTCCAGCAAAGAAACAAAGAATTGACGATGAACAGCAGGTTCCAAGGCGGAGCACCCGGCTCATAACTACATCAATGCAAACCATCACTCCATATAGAGCACCAAGAAACCCTGCAACAGCTGCTATACATCCTAAATTCAACCCTTTCCTGTCTCCAACTCTCAACAATATGGAAGAATTGAGTTATTGGAAGAGCACAAATATCAAACAAGGGTTAGTGTATTTTTTTAATACTTCTTTTCTGTTTCAAAAGTAGATTTTATATCTAAAACTAAGATAAATCGTTTCTAATATTTACAGAGAGATCACTGATACACAATTATTAACGCCACACTGGTTTGACGTGCTAGAGAAACCAGAGTCATATCTTCAAGAAACGGTATCTTTATACTCACTCTAAAAAATTGAATCTGTTTAGCATCGAAAGATCAATAGTAATTTGGATCAGAGATACTGTATTGGTTATTATCAAGAAAAATATGGGTTTGTTTTCATTCATTCCGTTTATTTTATGCTTGAATATATTCATGTTTGTATTAGAAACATACACTGATTACTTGTTTTGCATTTTGTAAAAAATAGCATGTCGATGCAGGATTAGGAGTAATTTGGATCAGAAGGAATCAAGACCCAGTCTACTTCCATAACAAGAGGCTCCCAAAGTTTGCATTTGTAGGAATTAACTTCCTCAGAAGACTGAGTGAATGCTACAAGTATTTCAAGCTATCAGATCCATGGAAATCACGATATGAGTTTCCTAAGGATTTGTTAGATATTGTCAGAGGCAACGTACCTTCTATTTGCCTTCCTGCAAAGAAATGGCATGACATTGATGGAGTGTATGGCGTCGCCTATTGCTACCAACACGAACAGCACATTGGCATGGAGATACGCTTCACTACAAGAACAATCACAATATTAGACTGTAAAAGCAACAACTGTACAGGTGATTTGATACACAGTCTCATCAGACCATTTGCAGGTATGAATCCATAAAAAACCCTTTTATGTAATATAACTATGTTAGTTTGCAGTATATATACATAATGAGTGATTGTATATTGGTTTTCATTGCAGAGATGATACCATATCTTCTTCGTTGTGCTGGGGGGAAGGTACACCCTATTGATCAAGACCTCACTCCATACAAAGTCTACTGCCCAAAGAAATACATTATGCATACAACCATTGATGAGAATTGTGCACTCTTCATCATTAAGATGATTGAGTGCCACTCTATGGGAATAGAGGACTTGATGATCAAACTAACAGATATAACTGCTGAAGACACAAGATTGAAGATGGCATTTGATATCTATCGAGAATTTGTAGTGAATAAGATAGATTTGATTTCTGTTTGATTTCCTGATCAATGTAGGTAATGAGATTGATATGGTTTTATTTTGATGACATTGTAAATATTTGAAACTGTTATGTTTATGTCAGTGTTTTTGGGCTAATGTTTGTGTCAAATACCAGGTTTCATAATATTTAGGAATGTGTAATTATAATTTTAGGAAGGCCTTTATAATGTTTAGGGAGGCCTTCTTAAACAATAATAACCTTAGGAATATTTTTTAGGAAGAGTTTTATGAATATTTAGGAAGCTGTTTTCTAATTTTAGGAAGGTATTCTTAAAATTTAGGAAAAGTTTAATAAATATTTAGGAAGCTCTTTCAAAAGTTTACAAAAGAAAAATACTATGCATTCGCAGCCAAGTAGACTTGAACCTGGGTTATAGTGTTTTTGGAGAGTGTGTAACCAATATGCCATGTTTCTCATTCATGTATTCCATAAACTTAATTATATATATACATTAAATACTAAGTCAATTTAAAAAAAATGCTGGGCATCCGCAGCCACAAAGATTCGAACCCGGGTTTATAGTGTTTTTGGAGAGTGTGTAACCAATATGCCATGTTTCTCATTCATGTATTCTCTCAAATTAATTATATATATACATTAAACACTAAGTCAATCTTAAAAAAAAAAAGATTAGGATGCGTACAAGCAAATCAGTATCCATCAGTAAACCCTAAACACAAATGTAGTTATATCTGATACATGATAGGCAAACAAATTTTAAAAACATTTAAAAACATGTTTATTTGAATTTAGGAAGAGTTTCATAAAATATAGGAAGGTGTTTTAAAATTTTAGGAATGCTTTCCTTTATATGTTGTTATAACCAATAATTCGAGTATACACTCAAAACAAATTTAGTTGAAACCACTAATGTAAGCCACAATATCTTATTGGGTCGTCCTCAGCCACATGATCTGCAAAAAAGATTTGATAAATATTAAAAACGTTTCACAAAAAACTGTCACGTATTCAACATAAAACTTTTAAAAGGAAATGAATGTATGCAAGATACCTTTAACAAGCCCTTAATCATATCGCAACTCTGCACGTACTCTTGTTGTGTCCTCCTCTACCACATCTGCTACACTTGTGACTCTGAGACTTTGAACCCGGTACACCAAACTCTCCAACAGAGCGCAATCTCTTTTTTGGCGGTCTACCACTGCTTGGTTTACTACCTGGAGGTGCACATAAGAATCCAGTTACAGAATCTGGGAAAATCCAATTATTTTCGTCTCCATTTGGGTGTATGCTTTCAGAATATGCTTTAGCCCATGTCTCTGTCAAGTAGCAATCATGAACGAGCTTATTTTCATCCATATTTGAACGTTTCGCAGCAGCAATGGCATGAATACAAGGTATTTTGTCAATGTCAAAAACACAACAGCTGCACTGCCTGTTCTTTAGGTGGACAATAAACTTGTTCATGTTATCCTTTACCTCAAACTCGTCTTGATTGACTTGGAAGACGTCAAGTTTCATTGCATCTGGGAACCTTAACACCAACTTATCCACTACTTTTGGCGTGACAAGCTTGTTGTGTTTAGCAGCCATTTCACGTCTTTCATGAAACCACGAAGTCAGCGTTAACCGGATTGTCTCAAGAAGGGAAAGCACCGGCAACTCCCGTGGTCCTGTCAACATTGAATTAAACGACTCTGCAATGTTTGTTGTCATCATATTGTAACGGTTCGAAGGAGCATAAGAACGAGCCCACTTCTTGAAATCAGCTTCTTCTAAATATGTGGCCAGCTTAGGATTTGCAAATTGTATATCTCTGAAACATGTAGCAAACTCTTCACGAGTATAAGCATTAGCTGCAGATTCAAAAAGTGGCAAACACGAATCACCTTTAAACTTGACTTTAATGTTGTTTCCGAGATGAAATCTGCAGATTCCATGGTGTGAAGCTGGATACAAGTCTAAAAGTGCTTTTGCAATGGATGGAGCACGGTCAGAAACAAACACCAAATTTTGTGCATCAGGTATGATACAACGCAGGCACCTAAAAAACCAATTCCATGACTTGTCATTTTCAGAATCAACAATAGCAAAGGCTATCAGATATAAGTGATAATCTCCATCCTGTGATGTAGCTACTAACAACGTTCCCTTGAATTTTCCCTTTAGGAAGGTACCATCAACAACAATCACTCTCCTCATCAAAGCAAAACCTCTGATTGACGGGCCAAATGCAATTAAAACGTATTTGAATCTACTATGAGGATCTAACTCAAGATTAAACACTGACCCTGGATTTTTTTCATTAGCCATTTACAACCACTTTGCTAGGTTGCTGTAACTGTCCTCAGGAGTGCCTCTAACCAAAATCTGAGCTTCCTCTTTTGCTCTCCAAGCTTTTTTGTAATTTATATGGACACCATGATCTAATCGAACCTTCTCAACAATCTGTTTAGGCTTGAGACCAGCCTTCTTTTCTCCATAGTGGCTGCAAATATAAGTACCTAACAGTTTTGCAGTTGCTTGCCTATGATTTGCATTCCTATGTGTTGTATCACAATTGTGTTCATGCGTGTACTTCCTCACCACAAAGAAATTAGATGACTTGAGCTTTGTTGCACGCATCTTCCAGCTACATTTAGCATCGAGACAACCCAATATCAATCTTGTTGTATCTGACCACAATGACCTGAACTCAAACTTCCACTTAAGTGCCCATTTTCTCATAGCCATCATCAACTCTTCTTTGTTCGTGAAATATCTACCCTCATGTATATCATCACATCCTTGAGTGTGTTGTGAACAGCCTATATATACTGGATCTGGATCTGGATGAGATGCAAGAATCCCTTTATCAGCAGTTGAGGATGTATCATTATGTTGTGCAGAAACTGACATGCCACTTCCACTTGGTCGATTATACTCCTAAAAACAGACACACAAATGTGAAAACATATGTTAGGAATGCCTTCCTGACTCACAATATCTATACCTATCACCTTATCTATCATCTCATTCACAAATACTCACCATATCTATATCTATCACCTTCATTTTCACAATACTATCTATCTTGGACACACCATCTCATTTACAATAGTCGCAGTATCTATATCTATCACACTCACCCTTCAAAAAACTCATAAATCGTAATGTGTATAAAACAAAATATTTTACCTCAATCACTTTATGAACGGATGCAACAAAGGATGAATCACCACTCAATTGCTGCAAAAATCGAGTGTTCTCTATTGTATTGGATTGAAGGTTGCTCTCTGTTTTCTCAAAAACAATATGGTTATTGGGAACCTAAAATAAAGGGCAAAGTGAGAGTCAATCAAAGAAATTACTAAAGCGGTAAAGAAAACATAATCACTAACCGTTACAAACAATCGAATCAGGTCTGAATCCTCTTGAATCTTCTTCATAAACATATTCAATTGACGATCATTCCGTATATAGACCGGTGGAGAAGTTTCTACCAAACTCTTCATTCGTTGAGGAAGTTCATAACTAAGTGTTATATCTTTCGCTAAACAAGCAAGTCCAAAATCCTCAACTAACATCTCAGCTAAACAATTCAATGAGATATCATCATGTACGTCGCAAAGCGATCCACCTCTATTTGAATCAATTTCAAAAAACCAATATCCTTTATCAGCTTGTATCCACTTCCCACAAAATGAGTATAACTCTACCATATTCAATCTGAGGCAAAGGCAAAATAGAAAACAGAAATCAAAATTGTTTCATAGCATAGGAACCAAAATGCTCAAGAAATAACAACACACGATTCCCCTAATCAAATTCACAAATCGAAGGAGTAGAAAACACTGATTAATAGGAGACTAACAATGATTAAACGTTTGCTAACATTGATTAAACATTCGCTAACAAGTGATATCCACTTAGTTCGATACTTCGCTCCCCAATGTCAAAATAAAAAATAATCAAAGCATATAACTACAAAGTTCGATACTTTGCTCCTCAATGTCAAAATCGAAACTAATAAAAGAATATAGAAACTGAGAATTGTAGAGAAAGATGAAAAGAGACTAACCAATCAAAACAAGAACAAGCAGCAACGATGATGTCGGGGAAAGCAATGTCAGATGAAGACGGCGTCGTCTTAAATTGGAGATGTCAGAGCAACATTGTCGATGGTGGAGGAGACGATGTCAGTTGTCGACGACGTGAGGGCAAAACGAAGACGGAGACCACACCAAACTTCGCCGGAGTAACGGCGAACGTCGGAAAAGTAAAAGGGAGTTGTCGAGCTGAAGGAGGCAAGGGAGCTAAAGGTAAAGGGAAGAGAGTTAAAAGAGGGCAAAAAGGTCATTATATAGTTTAATGAATGTTAGATATGGAAAATTAGAGCTTGTGTGGTAGATTAGGAAAACAAAGTGAATGTGATGGTAGATTAGGGTATTTCTCTTTATTTTATTTTAGATGAAACAGTGTCCGTATTATAATTTGCATCTCGAGGTTCTTATACGATTGTATTGTATTGAATAAACATTTTCTATTTTAGATCATAACTTTCCCAAAAATCGTCTCTTCCATCGCTAGCTGTACCGGTTTCAATCTCAAATCCCAGGAATTGAAATAGTTTCTCTGTCGGAGAATCATCATCGACCTTTGTTATACTTCTCTCCGCTCTCTTCACCTCTTTGCCGATCCCATTTTGAATCCTGTAATCGATGTGGTGGTCTCTCTCTCCTACTGATCTACGATTGCGCTCCATTGCTAGCCTTATGAATTAGGGTTTTTCTTACGCAACTTTGTATGCGGTGATTTGGATCGTGTTCGGGAAACTTCTGGACACTGTCTTCGCTGCTTGATTCCGGATCCCCCTTTTGCGAAAATGGTAGCGCCAAGGCCGATGGGGAGCTAGGATCTATTCGATACGTATTTCAGGAGGGCAGATTTGGATGGAGATGGTCATATTAGTGGAGCTGAGGCTGTCGCTTTCTTCCAAGGCTCAAATTTGCTTAAACATGTTCTGACGAATTAGATAATAAGTATTTTTGTTATAGAACCAATGTTAATAATTTACATTGGCTCAATTGGTAATATGTTATTGCTTTAGTCCATAGGTGCATGGTTCGAGTAAAACGACGTCGTTTTATATATTACTCTCTCAGAACTTTGCCACGTCATTACTACGTTGTCACCCAGTCAGTCGAATTAACGGTTGACTAACTTCCATTAAAGTCAATTAAGATTTTTGCACTATTCTTGAAGTTCATATAGATTATTTGAATTTGTCGAGTGTTCGTATTGATATAAGCACGACGTCTTTGTTCATATATAAATAAGCACGATCAGAATAGTCCAGTTGGAAATAGGCCCTTTACTCATATACTAGAATAGTATGATAGTATCCATTTCAGTTACTATTTTTTTGAAATCTGATTTAAATGTCATTTTGGGGGGTGTTATTGAATATTGTATTTTAAAGGAATTGGAAGTATTTTGAAATCAAGTGTTATTGAATTATGTATTTAAAAAAATACATTAAAATCTAGTATTATTGGATTAAGATTTGTTTGATGTATTTTAAAATCCAAAACAACTGTTATTCAATATTTACTGGATTTCATTACATTTGGATTTGAACGGATTTTTAAGTATTTTTGTAACTAAAACATAAATAAACAAAATCCCAGACTTTTATGTGGTATTTTGTAATACCTCTCGTCTCTCTCCCAAACTCTATCTTCTAAACTCTAGTAATTCGTCCCTCTCATATTCAGTCACGTTTATCTAAAGAAAAGAAAAAGCCGTCATGACAGAACAACCGCTTGCCTACCTTAGCTTCACTCAGGGCATTCCTTTGCCACATCAAATTGCATCACCGACGACCCACACAAAGAGTCGTGACTCTTTTCCAAGACACAGCAGCGAGGAGGACCACGTCGGTATCCACCGCAGAGAATCAGCCTCATACTGCGCCTCCTAAACTAAACCTTCGACCTCCACCGCGAAGCGAACACCGAGCAGATGCGAGCACCTTTCAACGGCAAAAAGCAGATCTGAGCCGGCAATGCACCATCAGGAAACCAGATCTGAGCGGGAAACCCACCATTAGGAGAAGAACGGACCCATCCAGACACCTCATCGAAGCCACAACCCTTGCCGGAGAGAAGAACTAATGCCTGAAAGAGATCCGACAACGAGAAGCCGCCGGAAACTTATGCCGGTTACAAAGTTGTCCCCGAGCAAAGAACCTAAAGCACATACCGCCAAGCCGAGGCACTCCTTACACCACGCGTCAGCTTCACTCCAACTTCCACCACCAAGAGACTTCGGACGAGACGGAGATTTCACAGCCTAGAACCGTCCGAGCGCGACGGAAGACGGAGAAGAATACATGCGAGAAAGCAAAACTATCCATTGATTTACTTAGCTCGCCTCTGTATTCCAAGGATTAAAAACATGATTATTGCTTTCCAATTGGCTGTTTTTTGCATTAAATCTCTTATTCCTTATTTTTTATCACCGGAAAAACACGCCGTATAAGCAAATAAGTGGACTTATTTTTAGTTTTATACTAACTTTAAACAATAATAACAAAGTCCATAACAATCAGTAAAAATACAATGTGTGATGATTTTTAAATCCACTAAAGAATCCACGTATATCCATTAGAATACACACACGAATGCATTGGAATTCAAAATCCATCAATGTCCTTTGTTAATTCAAGTCCATTAAAAACACTAATCCAATAACACCCCTTGGTTACTTTTCCTTGTATTAAAGACCAAAAAAAAAAACAAAAACTATCCATAAAAGAAAAAAAAAATGGAATATTGGGGATCGTCAATGGCCATTCACCAATTCTCTATTGTGATCCGTCTTCCAATCCTTTATCACTTCATTCGTTATACCTCAAATTCGGTGCGTTTTGTGACTCTTATTTCTCGACAAAGGATCAATTAGCGGATATTTTCACCACGCAATTACCTTTCCCCACTTCCAATGAAGTCACTAGCAAGATTGGAGTGCTAGAATACTATTTTGAAGGGATATATCTAGTCCTGGGCAGAAAAACCGAACCGAACGTAACCGAACCGAACCGAACCGAAAATGGTGGTTCGGTTCGGTTTTGGATAGTAGCTATTAACCGAATGGTTTTGGAATTTCATATCCATGGATATAGGTTTGGTTCGGTTATTAACCGATAACCGAACGGATATCCATGGATATTTGAAGAGCAAACAAACTCTAAAAAATTATGCCCAACACAAGCATCGAACCGCATACCTGGGACTTATTCCTTCAGTGGGCGACCAACTAAGCCAGTTGAGAAACTTAACAATTGCTTACATTTTATTTTACATAAGGATTAAAATTTTTTGTTACAAAATAATAACCTAAATCCCCAAATCGAACCACACATGACAAATCCCTAAATTTTATCACCCCACCAAAATATGAAGCTCTCGACGGCGACTCGAATCCACCACCACGATCTGAAGCTTTCGAGTCTCGACACAAGCAGAGAGGTTCGGTAAGTGCTCTTCTCCTTCTTCTTCATCTTCTTACAAGTTGCGTTTAGTATATAGAATGGCTTCGTCTTCTGTTTCTGCAAAACATGTGAAATTTTTAAAGCAAGCTGTATTATATAAGATATGTTCATTTGATGGTGCTTCAATGGGTGATAATTCCCAAATTTCTCTGATTATTTTGCATAAAAACTAGAATAAGTGATTGACACTTTCTTGGATTTGTATATGTACTTGTTTTTTCACGATGAAACTCCCATGTTTCATGATGTCAGGAAACTCAAATAAAGGAACTTTGGTATCAGGAGAAGTGACCCACACAACTGATAACATTGTAAGCCTCTTCTCTTCTCACGTTGTGGTTATTAATTTTCAAAACTTGTTATAAGAGGAAGATCTTTGTTTCTCTCTCTCTCTCTTTCTCTTTTTAATGCTAACGTTGTTGTTTTCTGTTCTTGGTTAGATAAAAGCTGATTGTTTTCATAATGATATTGGGCAGATACGAGTTATTCGTGTTCTGTTCTTTTTGTTTTATAATTTTGTAGATGAAATCTTCATGTCAAGATAACACAAATTTGAGTGATGAAGTTGATGACAGTGGTAGAAGCAAAAGGAAAGAAACAAACAAAGGAAAAGGGAAGAAATCAAGAACTACAAGGTCTATGGTTTGGGAACACTTTACAAGAGTAGAGGAGCCAAAGGATAAATGCAATTGCAACTATTGTGGTAAGCAGTTAAGTTGTGCAACTACATCCGGAACTTCAAATTTGAAAACTCACCTCGATAAATGCAAGCAATACTTGGCCTGGGTCCAAAGACAGTCTCAAAGTCAACAAGTTTTAAGTGAGGGTGATGGTGGTAATGTGACATTGACTAAAGTTTCAGAATCTGTTTTCAGAGAGGCATCAAACGAGATGCTTGTTTTGGCTGAGTTGCCGCTTGCTTTCATCGAGAGTGTCGCTTGGAGACATTTTTGCACTCGAGTAAAGCTCTACAAGCCTCAATCACGAAGGACAGCCACAAGAGATATAGTGGAGATGTTTGTTAGACAAAAGACAGCTTTGAAGATGATGCTTCGTGCAAGTAAGCAAAGAGTGTCTCTTACTACAGATATATGGGTTGCTCCAACAACAGGTGCGAGTTACATGGTAATCACTGCTCATTTTATTGATTCTAATTGGACCTTAAGAAAGTTTGTCATCGGTTTTAAGCATGTTTTGGATCACAAAGGAGTAACTATTGCGGCGGTTTTGCTTGAATGTTTAACTGATTGGGGCATAGAGAAGATATTCACCATAACGGTTGACAATGCTACTGCAAATACCAATGCTCTTGCCAAGTTTAAAGAAGCTTTCCAAGGAAAAGGAACTGCTGCGTTGGTTTTAGATGGTGAGTGTATGCATATGCGTTGTTGTGCTCACATATTGAACCTGATTGTGAGAGATGGATTGCATGATGTGAACGAGAATGTGGCAGCTGTGCGTAATGCGGTGATGTATGTGAGATCTTCGGGTCAGAGACTTCAATCTTTTGAGCTACGAGTTGAAATAAGTAAAATGACTAGAGGAAGTTTGTGTTTAGATGTTAAGACTAGGTGGAACTACATATTTGATGTTAACAAGGGCTGTTAAGTTTAGGTTAGCATTTGATAGAATGGAATCTGAAGATAAGCTTTACAATGAGTATTTTCAGGAACTAGAGAAAGGGGAAAAAAAAAACAGGACCGCCTTTGAAAGCTGATTGGGATAGTGTAGAGGTCATTATTAAGTATTTGGGACTCTTCTACAGCTCCACTTTAGTTGTTTCATCATCTATTCATGTGAATTCCCATAAGTGCTACAATGAGATTTGTGAAATTCAAAGGAATCTGATGGCATTGAGTAGCAGTATTGATACAACTATGTATCCAAAAGCTAATGCTATGAGAGAGAAATTTGACAAGTATTGGGATGGAATAGAAAATCTCAATAAACTTGTCATCATCGCTTCTGTCTTTGATCCAAGGAAAAAGATGAAATTTGCATCTCTGTCCTTTGATATGCTTTATGGGAAAGAATCTTTAAAGTCCAAAATGATGAATGCTTCTCTTGATGATGTTCTGAGAAGGTTGTATGAGGAATATAAGGTGAGCATGACAGGAAAAGCAACAACTGCGACATCATGTGGGCAATATTGTGCTGATCAAGTGGTTGAGCCTCAGAATATTGTGCCTGGATTAGTTCCAATAGAGTCTGTTTTCAACCAGCTAGTTACTGATGAAGGAATCATAGATACATGCAATGAATTGGATAGATACTTAAAGGAAAGTGTTGAAAATCCAGTGAATAATTTCCTGGGAACAAAATATGATGTTTTATCATATAGGAAAGATAATAGTCGTAAGTTCACGGTTTTATCTAAAATGGCAAAGGATGTTCTAGCAGTGCAGGTTTCTTCTGTGGCTTCCGAGTCTTCTTTTAGTACTAGTGGCCGTATCCTAACCCCACAGAGAAGTTGTTTGACTCACTACATGATTGAGGTCTTGATGTGTACTGAGCAATGGATGAAGTCTGATCTTCACTTATGTGAAAAAGGAGTAGAAAACTTCACACAAATGATTGCTGATATTGAAGAACAAGACAAAGTTGAGAAAGGTTTGCATTTTCACTTTTGCTTTGTCAATTTTCTGTTTGGAATACTTCTCACTCTCTGATTTTTCTCTTGTTTAGAGTTTGAGAATGAGGGACAAAGCAATTAAGCTCAGTCATTACTCATGTGATTGCTAGAGACAATACAACGGTACTCTTCTTCTCATTACTCTATGCTCATTTTTCAGTTTCTGCATTTTGTTCAGTTCTTGCATTATTGATTTACTTCGATTCAGTTTTTTTAGTTTGCTTCAATTTCTCATGTTTTACTGATGTTATTTCAGGTTTTTCATTATAAGAAGAAGCAGAAGATTAATGTTTTGCTGATGTTATTTCAGGTTTTAGTTTGCTTCAATTTCATTTTTTGGCTGGTGTTATTACTTTTTAAATTCACTTCTCATTTCACTTGTGCTTACTGTAGTACTCATTGATTTCATCTTTGATCTATTGAACATTTGAAAACTCTTGCAAAACTCTTTAAAGATTAATCTCATTTAACTCCTTTTATGCATTTGGTACATCTGTACAGGTTAATTAGAATAGTTTTGCAGGTATTATACACAGGAAAAAAATTGGTTAGTTTCGGTTATTTCGGTTAAACGATAATAACCGAAATACTTTGGTTACCATTCGGTTCTCAATTTTACTATCCGAACCAAACCAAACCGAAAGGTAACCGAACCGAAACCGAACCGAAATCCTTTCGGTTTTGATATGGATAGTAAAATACATAACCGAAATAACCAATAACCGAAATAATCGAACCGAAACCGAACCGATTAGTGGTTTGCCCATGAACTAGATATATCTAAGATATGTATGTATTATGGGCTTAAAGGTAATTATTACAATGTCACTATTTGTAGTTTGTACCTATTGATACCTAAAAAAGTATTCATGGGCACTTTCATAGCAAGGTGGGATGCTCGACTATTGGGCTTCCTAGCGTCTAATTTCAACCGGGCTTATGAAAGTTAATTTATTATGTACGGACAAATCATAATTTGAACTTGTAATAAAACACTCGTAATTAAGTTAGTAAGCAAATACTAAGAAAAAGAGCTACATAACTAATACTAAAATAATTTATTGTATTAGATACACGATATGTTAAATAATTCATAAAATCGTTCATAATTTAAAGTATGATTTTTAAAGCTTTGACTGGATCTTACTACTTATAGTATTTATACTTTTTCAATTATCGTCTTACATTATACGTTTTTTTTTCTCTTTTTCATTTATGCTTTTAGAATTTTTAGATGGTTAGATTTACTATATATTGAATAACTACTAAAATCAATAATTTTCCCAAAATTAATAAAATCATACAAGATTATAAAATATGAAAAAAACAAATCTACTATATATGTTTCAAACAATTTTTCATCAAAAAAAAAATCAAATAATAAGTAGATATGCTAAATATTTTAGAGAAACTTATATATTTTGTAAATGCAATTAGTAAGAGGAGCACCTGTCAAACGAAATACAGTATAACCCGTAGTGTGGACTTCTTATTTTGGATAATGTAAGAGCACTTCTAATGGGGTTTCTTAACAAGAAATTCATATTAAAATAATAATAAAATTAAAAAAGTTTAGAAACTCACGAGAGAAGAGTTCTTAAACAAGAACCCATGAGTTCTAAATAAGAAACTCATATTACACTTGTCAACATATCATTTGTTAAATTTCATTTTATATTTTGATTTTTTATATATAATTGAATAATATTAAAAATATCATTTCTATATTTGTTTAGAACCAATGAAAATGCCCTAAGTTCCAGTTGGAAAAATCTTTACTTCCAACTACTCCTCGTAATTAGCTGGCAATATACTATATTAGCTGGCAATTTTTTTCCAAAACTGCAATAAATATTTTATCCCAACAAAGGAAAAAAAATGCCCCAAAAGGTATATCTAAAAATGATGATTATCCTTTTATATTCAGTCATAGCTTACACATGTAGTACATGCATTAATATGTTTTCTATGACACAATAGTCTAGTTAGTGTGTAAGTTAAAAGAAAAAAAGGAGAACGTCATCATATAATAATATGTGTAACGGTTAGTTTACCCAAATTGAACTTTGTCTTTTTATTCAAACCAACTTATGATTAAACGATATTACATTGAACTTCTGGCCAGATTTTTTCATATATGTATTCTTTATTTTTATTAAAGTTGTATTTCTATAGGTAATTTATGATTTTATTATGAAAGTTTTGTCTAATAATTTACTATTATTTTCTTTTATTATTATATAATTTTTACTTACTAAACGTAATTTTTTTAATAATTTTTTGTTGTCTTATTATATTGCTTTACAAACATTTTGTTTTCATTGACTTCCCTTTAGCATATATATATATATATATTTGAGTATATTAGTATTAAAAATATGTCACATTTTAAATATGTCGTGAGATCCATGTTACAGTTTTTTTTCAAAAGTTTTGTGCAATATAAACATTTCGTGAGATTTACGTTACATTTTTTCTCGAAAATATTTTACTATAGATAAACAATGTTTCCGAGCTTTTATATATCCATAATTTTACGTTTTACATTGAAGACATAGTACTATATTTAAAAGAAAAAAAAATTCAAAAATATTACAAAATTTCATAGTTTATGAACAAAGTTTGAAATTGCTCTTAAAAGAAAAAGGGAAAAATGAGAGTGATATATGAAAATAAACTATTCTTAATAAAAAAAAACAAACATATGTACATGCCCTAGCTATAATTACTGGCATGGTCAATTAATAAGACATTAAACAAAAAATAATAATGTTGTAACTCCTTATTAATGAGTCCAGCAAGATAAGAAGACACCCAATGAGTAAAGGTACCATTTCGTTACTATACAAATAGTCTTTGTGCAAGAAAACTAAACACAACACACACAAAAGAAAAGCGAAGATGAGGTCGAAGTTGAAGTTATCTCTCATAGCTAATAAAGCAATAAGGAGAAGAACATTCAAGACAAGGAAGAGAGGAATAATGAAGAAACTCGATGAGCTTACGACTCTCTGCGACGTCAAAGCCTGTGCAGTCGTCTACAGTCTGTACGAGAGTCCGGAGGTGTGGCCATCAACCGAAGGCGTTGAAGAGGTGGTTTCAAAGTTTATGGAGTTACCGATGACAAAAAGATTCAAGAAAATGACGGATCATGAGACCTATTTGCAGGATAGAATCACCAAAGAACAAGAGCAAGTGAAGAAGCTGTGTGATGAGAACCGAGAGTCTCAGCTTAGACAATTCATGTTTGATTGTCTTGAAGGCAAGATAAGTGAACATCCGTATGATGCAAGGGACCTTCAAGATTTACGTTTTCATATTCATCGCTATATTAACCATGTTAATTCGAGGATCAAGTTCCTTACAGAAAACGGTGAGTCTTCCTCGTTGCCTCTGCTAAATGCTTCAATTGCGGGTGCGGATCCTCTTGCTGTTGAGGATGTGGAGCATCCTGTTGTTGCAGATACATCTACGGTAACTGCTCCTATTGGATATTTTGATTTCTTTCAGTATAATAATATGAATATGAATCTAAAGCAGCATGAGTCGATTCAACATCACGCTCCTTCTGGGTTTAATGATCATATTCATATGAATCTGAATCATAATCAGCAAAAACCGGACCAGTACCATACTCCCATTAATTTTAATGGTCAGATTCAACATGGAGTCTATGATATTAATTCAAATCAGAATATGAGTTTGATTCCAAATCAGTACCCGTATCAACAAGAATCATTCATGAATCTGTTGATGGAACATCCTCAACAAATGGGTTATGTTAGAGAGAGCAAGCATATATTCCTTTTATGGACGGGAACCACAACAACTACCACCAACGACCAACCATTGATCTTGCTACAACTGGTCACATGCCTTCCACCACCACCATTGCGGGTGTTAATGCTCATGACATCAATAATCTTCAATCAGAAGATGTGGATTTTTAAGTGAAGTGTCAATTGTTTGCGTTTGTATTTGCTCATTTCAAAGGACAAATATTTAATAATGTTTTTTCTTTCTTTTTAATTAATTGTTGCAACAGTTAAAGGTTTTACCTTTAAGTCAGTTCTATTATTTTGAGTATTAGATATTAATGTATTTGTGCGCCGTAGCGCGGGAAATTTCAAATTATATTTGAAAAAATTTGGTGCAAAAAAAAAAAAAAAATTACTAGTTTTTTGCTCTCAAAATTTTAGTAATTTACATAACTAAATAGCTAACATTGGAATCTGCCAAAATCACATAGGAATTTTGTTCCAAATGATTTATCAAGTGTGGCATGGACGACAACATCATCAACGTTGCAACCCCATTTGCCATCTCACTAGCTTTATTGATAAATTTATTCGTAATCGTATCAGCTCACTCTAATATTAAGACTCAAGGCAATTTTACGAGCAAATTAAGGTCTTCTTGCTCAGTGGACTAGCACATTATTGTCCATTGCTCTGTTTTTAAAGTTTGTTCTGTTTTTACGTTTTCCCACTTCTTTTCGTTTCAATTTTGTAAATATTTTCCTTTGTAATGAATTAAAACGAATTCGAATTCTAATAGTTCATAATACTTTAGTAAGCAACAGTTTCGAGAAAATGTTTGGAACATAAGCTCTTTTTTCTTTCAAAGAGAAGACATTGTCAAACTATTTTATCGCATGCTCTGATTAGAATGTAAACATCTTGAGTACACAATCAAGTTTACTCAACTACTCATACTTGAAACATATATATATAGACAAGACTATATCATATATTAAACCATGTTTAAAAATACAATATCATGTAATAAAAATTCAATCTTTACTTATAATAAGGTAGGGTTCACTTAACCACAAGCTAACACGTATCATTTTTCATTTTCACTATTTCTCTATTTTAGCTTTTAAAATTCTCATTCCTAAAAGAAACATATATAAAATCAATAATTCCCCTTAATTACACATTTAAAATCAATTAATATAATTTGACAATAACTTAACCCATTAACACATTTGAAAGAAAATCAAACGAAATAATTGACTATAATTTTTTAACATGTGTCTTTTCAATATTTCTATATTATACCACTTGATATTCGCATTCATAAAAAACATATAAAAAATAATAGTTTATCTTAATTGATTATAACTTAACTCACTAATACAATTTACAATAACTAATGAATAAATTAGACAAAATTAATGTGTTTTTCTTTTCAGTTTGATTTCTTCTTCTATATAAATGATGTAATTGTGAGCATATAACCCATAAAGAATGTAAAATCATTATTACAATGCAAATTTCAATATTTTCTTCCTTTTCAGGTTTATTTTCTCTTTTACATAAGTGATTTAGTTAGAGCATATAACACCTCACGAATGTAAAATCACTTTTAAAGTGCAAATTTCAGTTTAATTTTCTTTTAAGATTGACATCCTCTTCTATATAAGTGATGGAGTTTGGAGCGTAGAATCAACGACGAATGTAAGATCACTTTTGTAATAATATATATATATATATATATATATAATTTGTCTAAATTAACTAATGTTTATCCCCTAAAAATTAGAATTTTTTTTGTATGTCTTATTTAATTTCATTAACTAAATATATTTAAGCTATATTGGACATGTTAGGTTTTTTATGACATTGTAGAATCTCTAATTTTCACATCTTGTGCTTTCAATGTAATGTGGAAGAGCAAAATATAAATTTTTTATTGGACGATTCATATGAGTCTCTGCAAATTTTCGAAAATGACTCAAACAAAACTTAGAGTAAAATAATTATTTATTTATGTTTATTTTCATTATCACAATTTCATCAAATCTAGTTTTATATAAGTGTTAATTATTTTTAAAATGTATAATAAGTTGTAATAAATTTGTAAAATATTAATAGAATATAATTATTACAAGACGACCCCAATGTACAAAAACTATTTAAATATATTATTGTTAAATAATTGAATAATAATGTAACCAAAATTATTTACTTTAATGTAGGGAGAAAATAAAATCATGATATATGTTGTAAATTTAATATCAAAATGTTTTACCTAAACGGAATGCGCAAACGACAGCTACATAGATCAATCATTTTAATATATAATTAATTATATAATGTTGCATAATTTATTACATTAGTTTAAACTCACGTAACGCGTAAGACCTCTCATAGTAAGAAATAAAACTGCCGTCAAATAAAAATAGAACAAAATACAACGATGACAAAACTGGAAAACCTAGGATCATACCCAGTTATAGAGTTATCTCTGTAACTCCTAAAACCAAACACTATGAATCATCAGTCCTCTTCCACTGGTACTTCAGGAATGTCAAATCGGTCTTCTTTAACTTGTACCGAAGAAAGTGAGTCGTTGTCAAGGAGATAACATAACATACCATAACTCAGACTCAATAATTACACTACTAAAAGTTATATCAAAGATAAATTGAAAAGGATATAATTAGCAGACCTAGGATCTTCTTTCTCTCCACAGTTTCTTCTACCCTTGAGCTCCCTCAGAATCTCAGGAGTAACCTACTATTAACATTGAAAAGGCGAATAAGAGGTGATCTACAAAACAAAAGCTTTCGATTTGTTTTAAAGCTAGAAGCCTTACAAGATGGTGTTTTTAATTTGCCTTTGGAGGAGGGTTTGGAGATGCTCTTTTTTTCGTTTAGTTTAAGGCCCCTTAGTGTTACAAGCTACTACTTGAGCTTACAAAATAACTTTGAAGTTTTTGTTTGATTTGTCAAACATCTTCTTAAGAAGAAAATTATCGTTGCACAAAGAAAAGAAGAGACTGGTGCCAAATCACAGGCATAACTCTTATATCGTCGACAAATCTCATAAAGTGAGCAACCAATGCATCAAGCACCCGAAACGGCATACAATATTTCTTTTCTAAAAGAACTTTTATAGAAAAAACCTTAAAAATACACCAACTTAATTACATTCTGACAAAAAAATACATGACATGTTATCGTTACCCGAAACATACATGAGGTTTTATAAATTGGTTATTAAATACATTAAGTTTCAAAAAATTTGCATTTTACAAACGACGTTAACAGAAGAGTTTACGGCCATAAAGTGTGATGAACACAAACTTTCTCATTAGCTCAAAAAATACATGATTTTCTTAGTATTTTAATTTAAATACACGAACTTTAAAAATTTGTGCATTTTACAAACGAGATTTAACGAAACTAACGAAACTGCTTACGGCTGTTAAAATTAATTAACTTGATAAAATTGTGTAAAACGCTACAAAGAATCGATCAGACTACATTGAACCTTCTTCATTGAGGAGATGGAAATATCTAGATAGATCCAATTAAATGAGAAAAATTGCGACGGAGCTAGACGATATCAAATTGGTATCAAATTCGAAAATTTTTCTGGGCGCGTTACGCCAATCTTGTTTGGCAATTCTTGAAACCGTGGCCGTGGTAGTGGTTTTGTAAGTGTGTCACCAAGCTGGTCTTTGGTGGAAACATGAGCGACACAAAGAGCACTAGATTTGGATGTGAATCTCGGATTAAATGATAACCAAGTGCCAAGTGCTTCATTCATGAATGAAAAACTTGATTAGCACCAAGATACGTGGCACAACCATTGTCACAGTAGATAACCGGCATGGAAGGCAAAGTATCACCAAGCTCAATGAGCAAAGAACAGATCCAACGAAGTTCCGAAGTCATATTTGCAACAGCTCTATATTTAGCCTCAGTGGAAGAGCGGACAACACCTTTTTGCTTCTTTGACAACCAAACGATTGGGGACTATCCAAGGTATATGATGTAGGCATTGGTGGAGACAAAGTCATCTGAGGCTCTAGCCGAATCCGTGTCCGAGAATACGTGGAAAACCATTGGAGAAGCAGCCCGTAAGAGAATATCATGATACGTCGTGCCAACAACTTGGAGCACTCGTTTAGCAGCTTGCCAGTGTGTATTGGTTGGTAAATGCATGAATTGGGATAGACCATTCGTTGCATATCCAATATCTGGTCTGGTGAGAAATACTGTAAACTTCCTAAACCATAAGAAACTGAGTCGGATCATCAAGCAAAGATCTCAAATGAAGATAGAGTTTCAGTGACGGGGCCATTGGTGTGGATACAGGTTTCACATCTAGCATGTTTTTCCGTTAAAGCAAGTCGAGAATGTATTTTCGTTGCATCAAGTGTAGTCCCTGAGAAGTTCATGTGGCTTATATACCGAGAAAATAAGACAAATCGCCGTGTTTTTTGAGTGAAAAACGTCGAGACAACATGTTTATCACTTCGGTGAGCAACAAAGGACGACTTCCAGTGACGACAATATCATCAACATAGACTAACAAGTAGACAATATCAGTACCATTTATATAGATAAAGACCAAAGTGTCAGCAATTGTGTTGAATAAACCAAGCCGAAGTAAGTAGCTCTTCAACTCTTGATACCATGTCGGGACGCTTGCTTCAGTCCATAGAGGGCCTTCTTCAGACAACATAAATGGTTTGGATGGTCTTTGTCAATGAATCCTGGCGGTTGCGAGACATAAACCTCGTCCGTTAGTGTTTTTTGCAAAAATGCATTATTCACGTCAAGTTGCTTTATGGGCCAGGAATGATTGACAACAAGCTGTAGGACAAGTTAAATTGTGACAGATTTCACCACGGGACTAAACGTCTCGGAGTAATCAAGGACAAATTGTTGATGAAATCCTCTCGTCACCAACCGCGCCTTATACTTATCAAGAACGCCATTAGGAACAAACTTTAGTGTAAAAATCCATTTAGTAGAAATAACATTTTGATTTGGATCCGGAGGAACCAACTCGAATGTGTTATTTTGTATTTGAGCATTAAATTCTTCCCCCATTGCTCGACACCAATTCTCATCACACATAGCTTGGTGGACTGTTTTTGGGATGGTTGGTATAAATGTAGTGACATAGGCGGTAAGGCTAAGTTTTTTTCTGGTTTGGTGATATGATTTTTCTGGCGAGTTTGCATTGGATGGACGTTGAGGTGGTTGTGGTTCTGTTTCAGGTGGCGTTGAGGAGGAGGATTAATGGTTTAGCAAAACATGTGGTGGTCTGGGCTGGAATGTTTGTGTGTTTGTAGGTGGATATTGAGTATTTGGGCCTGTATCTAAATTTTGGGAAGTTTGGTTGGTTGAGATAGGCCTGTTGTATTATTTTGGCCCATGAGTGATGAAGTGAGAATTGTTTAGCATCGAGTGACTGAAGCAGCCGATGGAGGTAGAGAATCTGCTCCGACTAGTGGCGTATCAGACGGAGAGACGACCGGTGTGTCATCGACGACATTTTCAGCAACGCTGGTATCAGCGGCAGTGTTCTCGGCTTCGATAGTAGCAGGTGAAGGACCGTGGACTGAAGGCAATGTTGAATGAGCGTCGACGAGTGACGGAGGCAAAATCGGGATGAACTGATGTGCATCGGACAGGACCACATCACTTATATCAGACGCTGATCGTGGAGCAGGAGTTGAGACAAACGGGAACACAGATTCAACAAAGTGAACATGCCTTGAGGTATAAACTCGACTCGTGAGCATATCCAAGCAAAGATATGCACTTTGTGTTTGTGAATATCCCAAGAACACTCACGGTTGACTATTGTAGGGACGTAGCCATGGGTAGCATTGAGTTCCAAACACCCGAAGCTTCAAGTAATTTGGTGCTTAATTAAATAGCTTGAAGTAAGGCGAAACATTCTTGAGTATAGGTCTTGGTAATTGATTGATTAGGTACACAGCTACTGCGAAAGCATATAGCCAATATGTCTTTGGAACATATGATTGATGCAGAAGAGTGAGCCCCGTCTTAACTATATGACGATGTTTGCGTTACGAGATGCCATTGTGCTCCGGTGTGTGGGGTGGTGAAGTGAGATACGAGAATTCATGAGTGGACAGGAAGGATCTCAAGGCCAAGAACTCACCACCATTATCCGAGTAAAGAGTACCAATTCGGGCCTGAAAGCAATTCTCCACTAGTGCTTTGAAGGTGATGAATGTGTCACAAATTTGGGATATCTGTTGTAGCGGATATAACCACGTATATCGCGTATAGTGATCAACAAATACAAGATAATACTTGAAGTTATCAACATAGACAATAGGAGACATCCACACATCAGAATAAAGATATTGGAGAGGTTTTGTGGAGGTGATTGTGTTTGTAAAGAAGGGTAGTTTATGACTTTTATTGATAAGGAAATGGGAACAAGGAAAATGTTTGCTTAAAACATAAGAACATGGTAATGAAAACTAAGAAACAAGTGTTTGTAAAATGGGCGGCGACGGGTGACCAAGCCGAGAATACCACGATGGGAGTGAAGTTTTTTATGATGGAGATGCAAACATGGAGACTACATTGTTGTAGATGACTAGCCACTCGTATTGCTCATTCTTAGTTTTGCCTTGGAGTAACTGGTCCTCTGTTTTGAGATCTTTCACCTGAAAATGAGCGGGGGAAAATTTAACCGACACTAGATTAGCATTGCACTAGCGATAAATTGATATCAAGTTCTTATGTATATTAGGTACATAATGAACGTCATTAAGCTTGAGAGAACGAGATGGAGTTGATAAACAAGTGGACCCCTTGTGTGAAATTTGGAGGCTCGGGCCATCTGCGATTGTTACTTGTTCTCCACCGTTGTATAGTTGGTGCAAGGAGAGAATGTTCAGATCAGTTGTAAGGTGATGCGTTACACCACTATCAAGAAGCCAGTTTGCAATAGGAGAGGAGGCAGCAGCTAGATGGGCACGTGGATACCATGGCACAAGGCTGAGCTATCTCAGTGATTGTGTGTAAGCATCATTGGCAGGTAGCTGAAGCTGAGAACAATTCCTTTCACTATGCCCATGAATACCACAACTCTGAGAATGACCTTGATAACCTCGTGAAGATGATTGATCATGACGTGGCTAAAATTGTGGAGTGTTGCGAGGTTGAAAGCGATTTTCGTCACCACGATAGTTGTTGCCTTGACCACGGTAGTTACCACTTCCTTGTCCGCGATATTGAGCAACATTCGCCGACACCGGGAAAGAACAAATTCAGAACAACAACTTGAAGTCTTACCCCATGTTGAAGTAGCTTTTCATGAATCTCAGTTCTCGATGGAGCAGTATCACGGGCTTGGATCTCATCGATGATAGATTTGTAGTCATCCAAGAGACCGGTAAGAACATACTCGATTTCTCTTCATGTTCCACACCTTCGTCGAGGATAGCAAGCTGTTCAAAATGAACAATAAATCCTTGAACATATTCATCAATGGATTAAGTGGCTTTTTGGTCCATTGTTATAGTTGTTGTCATAATTGTTGAACATGACCACGGCTCGGGTTCGCATATGTTGAGGAGAGAGTGCTCCAAATCTCAGCTGAAGTGGGTTCCATAGACAAGAGAGGCTCAACAGCAACAGTGATGGCACTTAAGAGAGCATTATGAATGAGGCGATCTTGGCGTTTCTAGAGTTTGTAAGCGGGGTGGTCAGCAGTTGCACCATTGGTGGTAAGCGCTAACAGAGAGGTTCCATGATAGATGCGTCAAGATATCCTGCAAGTTAATAACCTTCAAGCAAGATATGGACTTGGCGGCTCCACATGAGAAAGTTGTTGGATGTCAATTTTGTGACATTAGTCATGTTGACATGAAGAAGATTGAGAGCATCAGAGAAAACAATAGTCTCGTTGGAAGATGTTGACATTGCTTGAACAAAGAGAAGAAAGAGGAGGCGGCTCCTGTAAATTTTTTTTTTCTTTTTAGGGTTTTAGGTATCAATGCTCTGATACTATGTAAGATAGAAAACTGAATAATACTATTAGATAAATAATGTACACTATTTATAGTGTTTACAAGAATAATTATATTACAATTAGATCCTTCATATATATTCTCTACAGTTAGTTCCAATTGGGAAAAAAAACTTCCAACTAATTTACTCCTCGTAATTAGGCATGACCAAAATCAAACAGTAATCATATTTCGGATTGTAACCGGACCATTTACAAACCGTAACCGTATACAATGGTTAAAAACCGTAAACGTCAACCGTAAAAATAAATTAATTACAGTTAAAAATTATATTAACCGTAACCTTTTATTAACCGTAATCGTATCAAAACTGTTGGTTAGCCGTATGGTTAACCGTACGGGTATCCGCATGGTTAATTGTTTAAAAATATAATTTTAACTTTCTATAATATAAGGAAAAATTTAGAAACAAGTACAAGATACCGCATATAAAAACTTTTACGTCGAAAAGATAGTATTCTTCCAAAAACAAATAAGTTATAATGATACGTACGTTGCCCGGAATCACTTACTTTTGTCATCGTATTAAAAGCAGTACGACAATTTGGGTAATTCGTAAGTAATCAAGCATTCTCATATTAAATTACTTTTAATTCTATTTTTGTTATGTATTTAATGTTGATTTTCTCTATTTCGAACCAATAACCAGATTTTGAAAACTTCCAACAATACTTGTCCACGCAATACTTACTGTGCACACAAAAAGAATATAATAAGATAATTAACTTGGATAGAAAAAAAAAAGATAATTATTTATCGATTTAGATCATCGTTTAATTTTTATTATGAAAGTTAAGAAAACATATGTATTCGTCTTGAACATTAATCGTATCGAAATTATAATTAACCCTGACAAAAAAAACATAATTAACCGTAACCGTAGTAACCGTAACCGTTTTAACCGTATAAAAAATGGTTAAGGTTATGGTTGAAGAAAAACTATAACCGTAACCGATAAATAATAAATTGTAATGATATGCTCAAATCTAATACCCTAAAGTATCTAAGCAGTCGCTATAGTATTATAGGGGTCAATCCACAAGGACTCAAGATGACACTCAATAGATTCAGAAATATGAATTAAGCTAAGCAGAATAGATGGAATCAAGAACAGCAAAACAATTAAAACAAGTAGTAAATCAGTGGAGGAAGACGCTAGGCCTAGGGGAACTTGCAGGCAAATCAGAATTATCAAATCAAATCAATTGTCAGGAAATATATTAAGCTCCGCTTTCAAACTTAAAACACAGATGTAAAGTAAACCAACTTTCGTTGCGAAGACTATCTATGCCTAAACCTAGAATTCCAAATTTCTTTGCAAATTCTATGAATTTAAACAAGCATTAAAGTTCAAGTTCAATTGTTCACAAAATCCCTAAACCAAATTTCTTTGCGAATAGGGCTTTTGCTCACCAAACACTAGATCAGGCGATCAATCACACTTTCGTGCCAATCAAACAACCTAAAATCAGATTCTAGTTCGCAAGGCTAAAATCAGCATTAATCTCAAGTCTAGGTGAAAAGCTCTATAGATTATTCCCTAACAATCAATCCAGATCTAATAATTCATCAAATACCTTTAAGTAACCCTAATCCTAACAGGGAATCTACTCAGACATGGTGAATGCAATAAACATCATGAATATAATAGATATCATATAAAACAATGAAATAGAGTAAGAATACAAAGAGGTTCAAGAGTTCTTCTCCAAAGACTCAATTGCAGAAAACTCTATCTCCCGAAATCACAAGGTGTTCTCTCCGAGGCTCAAAAACCTAATTAAATAGCTAATCAAAACGTTTTGGAGTTATCTCGAAAAGTAAGGAAAACTTTTGGATAATCTTTGGGTTTGTTGGCGTTCTGGTCACTGGCATCGACCGATGTTGTAAGTGGTATCGATCGATGCCAGGTTCTTTGGTCGTGGTTCTTCCGAACGAATGGTGTCGATCGATGCTCCTCAGTGTCGATCGATGCTCCTCAGTGTCGATCGATGCTGAGCTTGTTCCCGAACGGCTTCAACTCCAGATTGCTTCAAAAGCTTCCCAAATCCTCCAATTGGCTCCATACGCGCCTATAACTTGAAAAGAACCTGAAAGACTCTAAAAATAAAGAAAAAAATCAACAAAAAAGACTTATATCATGGCTAAAAACGGGTAAAAACCATGATATATCATGTAACCTAATAATCGTAAAAGTAGTCATGCCTACTCGTAATTAGTTATATATGCATGGAAAGAAAGGATTACAGAACAAGCCAGCAATGGTTAATCCCCTGTACGAGCATCTTGGTCATTCTCTAAAGATCCATTGTCTGAAATTGGTCGCAATGAGTCACTCTTGAACCGAGCAGAGGTGCTTAGAAATCAGATCAAATCCAAATACCCTAATCTTCCTCAGTCGTTTCTTGATGCCACAAAGATCCAGTATGGCAAGGTAAACATAAATCGAACTAACTACATCTTCATATCTAGAGTTTGTAAGTGGGGTTGTTAGCAGTTGCACTATTGGTGGTAAGCGTTGACGGAGGTTCCGTCACAGATCCGTCAAGATATCCTGCAAGTTCATAACCTTCAAGCAATGCATGGACTTGGCGGTTCCACATGAGAAAGTTGTTGGATGTCAATTTTGTGTCATTATTCATGTTGACATGAAGAAGAGTGAGAGCATCGGAGACAACAATAGTCTCGTTGGAAGATGTTGACATTGCTTGAACAAAGAGAAGGAAGCGTTGAACGAGAAGAAGAAAGAGGAAGCCGCTCCTGTAATTTTTTCTTTTTTTTCTTTTTAGGGTTTTAGGTATCGATGCTCTAATACCATGTAAGATAGGAAACTGAATAATACTATTAGATGAATAATGTACACTATTTACAGTGTTTACGAGAATAATTATATTACAATTAGATCCTTCTCATATATATATTCTCTACAGTTAGTTCCAATTGGGAAAAAAAACTTCCAACTAATTTACTCCTCGTAATTAGCTATAAATGCATGGAAAGAATGGATTACAGAACAAGCCAGCAATGGTAAATCCCCTGTACGAGCATCTTGGTCATTCTCTAAGGATCCAATGTCTGAAATTGGTCGCAATGAGTCACTCTTGAACCGAGCATAGGTGCTTAGAAATCAGATCAAATCCAAATACCCTAATCTTCCTCACTCGTTTCTTGATGCCAAGATATATCAAATCCTTATTCTCTGTTTCAGGACATTGTTCATGCGCTTCTTAATAGCTTTCTGAATTCTTTCAAGAATGGGAGAAATCCTGAAAGAAGATTCTATGAGCAACCCTAACTCTCTCGCACCACCAAGTTGCTTCCTTAGCTCTTGTGACCCTTATAGAATGCCTGAGAAACCTTTTCTTTCGTCCCGTGTAAGGCATTCTTTAACTAATGACATGAACAAAGCCAATGGGATCGAGACTAGTTTAGATTTTTTTTTTTGCAGATGCTAAGGCCGTTCAGTGAATACAACTCCAAGTAGAAGCAGTAGACTGTGGTGTCTGAGTAAAGAGTCGCCTGATGCTTCTCCTTGATTTAGAGGGACTCCGTAGTTTGATGTGTGCCACCTGAAGCTTCTCCTTTACTTTGAGGGTTTTAATTACAAAGCCTAAGATATTGTAAATATATTAACATGCAGTTGAATTATTATTGATACAAGCAATTTTGTTCATAACTTCACTGTAAAAAAGCTGGTTTTTAATCCCAAAAATAAAATCCAAACCGGTAAAATCTGATCTAAAGACGGTATTAAGATTGAAAATGGTTAAATTGATTTGGCTCTTAGGAAAAAGAACAATAACGAGAAATCTGAGTTACCGAAAAAAATAGGGTATATTTGATTAAAGTTTATATTTTAATCAAAAATTGGAAACTATTTATACTAGACTAGTATGATAGTATCCATTTCAGTTACTATTTTCTTGAAATCTGATTTAAAGATCATTTTGGTTACTTTTCCTTATAATAAAGAACAAAAAAAAATTATCCATAGAAGAAAAATGGAATATTAGGGATCATCACTGGCCATTCACCAATCCTCTATTGTGATCCGTCTTCCATTCACGAGCGAAGCATATGGTGTCAACTATCACTTCATTCGTTAAACATCAAATTTGGTGCGCTTTGTGACTCTTATATCTCGACAAAGGATCAATTAGCGGATATTTTCACCATGCCACTACGTTGCCCCATTTCCAATGAAGTCACTAGCAAGATTGGAATGCTAGAAGACTTTATTTTCAAGGGATAAATCTAAGATATGTATGTATTATGGGCTTAAAGGTAATTATTACAATGTCTCCATAAGTCCATTTGTAGTATGTATCATCGACACTTTCATAGCAAGGTGGGATGCTCGACCATTGGGCTTCCTAACATCTAATTTCAACTGGGCTTATGAAAGTTAATTTATTATGGATGGACAAATCATAATTTGAACTTGTAAAAAAACACTCGTAATTAAGCTAGTAAGCAAATACTAAGAAGCTACATAACTAATACTAAAACAATTTATTGTATTAGATACAGGATATATTAAATAATTTTTAAAATCGTTCATAATTTAAAGTATGATTTCCAAAGCCTTGATTGGATCTTATTACTTACAATATTTATACTTTTTCAATTATCGTCTTACATTATACGTTTTTTTTTCTCTTTTTCATTTATGCTTTTAGAATTTTTAGATGGTTAGATTTACTATAATCAATCATTTTTCCAAAATTAATAAAATCATATGATAATATAAAATATAAACTCAAATCTATTATATATGTTTCAAACAATTTTTCAAAAAACAAAAATCAAATAATAAGTAAATATGCTAATTATTTTAGAGAAACTTATATATATATTTTTTGAATGCAATTAGTAAGAGGAGCACCTGTCAAACGAAATACAGTATAACCCACAGTGTGGGCTTCTTATTTTCCTTTTTTCGGATAATGTAAGTTCTAGTTGAAAAAACTCTTTACTTCCAACTAATTTACTCTTTGTAATTAGCTGGCAATATACTATATTAAGATGTTGACCAAAAATAACAATAGTTGGCAAAAAAAAAATTCCAAAAGTGCAATAAAGATTTTAGTCCAACAAAGAAAAAAAATGTCCCAAAAGGTATAAAAAGAATATTCAATAAGAATTATACTATATATAAAAAATCTTATCATTTGTTATACTAAAACTAAACTAACACGCAAGAATTTGAATCAATAAACACTTGCTAAAATTTCTTAATATTTTATCAATTACGGATGAATAGTCATCAATAAAACAAAATTTTAAAACTTGAGACATCACATTACCACCATCAAAAACAAACATATCATCATCTTTTACTATTTTTTGTGCGGGGTAAATTCCTAGTTACTCTTAAAAGAAAATAAGACTGGTATACAAAGATAAACTATTCTTAGTAAAAGCAAACGTTTTAAGTCATAAACTTATGTGAATGCACCAGCTATAATTACTGGCCTGGTCAAATAATAAGACAAACAAAAAGATTTTGTTATAATTTCTAATTAATGAGTCCAGCAAAATAATAAGACACATGTAATGAGTAAAGGCATCATTTCGTTATTATATAATTAGTCTTTGTTCAAGAAAACTAAACACAGCACACACAAAAACAAAAAAAAAACAGAGATAATGAAGCCAAGGAGGTCGAAGTTGAAGTTATCACTCATTGAAAACAAAACAATAAGGAGAAGAACATTCAAGAAGAGGAAGAGAGGGATAATGAAGAAACTCGATGAGCTTACGACTCTCTGCGACGTCAAAGCTTGTGCGGCTGTCTACAGTCCGTACGAGATTCTGGAGGTGTGGCCATCAATCGAAGGCGTTGAAGAGGTGGTGTCAAAGTTTAAGGAGTTACCGGTAACAGAATGGTTCAAGAATATGGTGGATCATGAGACCTATTTGCAGGAGAGAATCACCAAAGAACAAGAGCAAGTGAAAAAGATGTGTAATGAGAACAGAGAGTCTCAGCTTAGACAATTCATGTTTGATTGTCTTGAAGGCAAGATGAGTGAGCATCCGTGTGATGCAAGGGACCTTCAAGATTTAAGTGTTCATATTCAAAACTATATCAATCAGCTTAATTACAGGATCAAGTTTCTTACAAAAAATGGTGAGTCGTCCTCGTTCCCTCCCCTTCATGCTTCAAATACAGGTGCAGATCCTCCTGTTGTTGCAGATACAGCTACGGTAACTGCTCCTTTTGGATTTTATGATTTCTTTCAGTATAATAATATGAATATGAATCTGAATCTGAATCATCATGAGTTGGTTCAACACCATACTCCCATTAATTTTAATGGTCATATTCAACATGGAGTCTATGATATGAATTCCAATCAGAATATGAATTTGGATCCAAATCAGTATCCGTATCAACAAGAATCATTCATGAATTTGTTGGTGGAACATCCTCAACAAATGGGTTATGTTGGAGAGAATGCACATAACCAACGACCAACCATTGATCTTGCTACAACTGGTCACATGCCTTCCACCACCACCATTGCGGGTGTTAATGCTCATGACATCAATAATCTTCAATCAGAAGATGTGGATTTTTAAGTGAAGTGTCAATTGTTTGCGTTTGTATTTGCTCATTTCAAAGGACAAATATTTAATAATGTTTTTTCTTTCTTTTTAATTAATTGTTGCAACAGTTAAAGGTTTTACCTTTAAGTCAGTTCTATTATTCTCAAAACCATCAGTATGCAGAATCATTTTCAGATTCATTAGCCTCAAAATTTGATATTGAATCCTATTTACTCTAATTTCTTGGTCATATATTTCTTTCTCAATCCATAATCTTCCATAAGTTCTCTCTCACGCCTAACACTTGGACACCCTCTCTGTGTATATAAAAAACACATTATTATCTCATGTTTTCTTCAATCTCCTAACAACAAATCCTCATATTTCTTCTCAAACATTTATTCAATTTCTCAACTACTCATACTTGAAATGTTTATATAGACAAGACCAATTTTGGATTATATCAAAGATTAAACCATGTTTAAAGATGCACTATCATGTAATAAATATTCAATCCTTAAATAAGAAACAAAACTACCGCAGATAAATATAGAACAAAATACAACCATGACAAAACTGGAAAACCAGAATCAAACCGAGTTATCTCTGCAACTCCTAAAACCAAACACTATGAATCATCAGTCCTCTTCCATTGGTACTTCAGGAATGTCAAATCGGTCTTCTTTAACCGGTACTGAAGAAAGTGAGTCGTTGTCAAGGAGATAACATAACATATCATAACTCAGATTTAATGAGTACACTACTAAAACTAATATCAAAAAGAAATTGAAAAGGATATAATTATCCACCATAGGATCTTCTTTCTCTCCGCGGTTTCTGCTACCCTTAAGCTCCCTCAGAATCTCAGGAGTAACCTACAATTAACATTGAAAAGGCGAATAAGTGGTGATCTACAAAACAAAAACTTTCAATTATTTTTAAACCTAGAAGCCTTACAAGATGGTGTTTTTGCCTCTGGAGGAGGGTTTGGAGATGTTCTTTGTCTTCCTTTAGTATTTCATACTTGTACCTGCACACCGGTTCAAACATGAGCTTACAAAATAACTTTGAAGTTTTTGTTTGATTTGTCAAACATCTTTGTAAGAAGAAAATTACCGTTGCACAAAGGTAAGAAGAGACTGGTGCCAAATCACAGGCATAACTCTTATATCGTCTACAAATCTCATGAAGTGAGCAACCAATGCATCAAGCACCCGATACGGCATACAATATTTCTTTTCCAAAAGAACTTTTATAAAGTAACTGCGTAGTAAAAACTTATCAGCACATTCTTAAAACTATTACACTGAACAGGAGAAGGCAATCTACTATCTGACTCTCTCTGTTATAAAAGTCAATAGAATAGCACACGCTTACCTTGTTGTGCCACAATAATCCATCTCAGCCAGCTTGTGCAAGGCAACACTGCAATACATGTAGAGCAATTTATAATATGCAACGGATAATCTGAAGATTGTAGAAGATGTTCTAATAATGCAATCTTTGTACTCGTACCATGAGTGAAGCATAGGGATCGAACACTTCTCAAGAATGCTCCCTATAATTACAGCTTCTCTGAGATTGCATGTCCCCGACTGAATTTTAATAAATAAATACCAAGGTATTAGTAAGAAGACAATCACATACTCTTGATAGATTGCTCAGGAAAACATAAGCAGGTTTGTGTTAATTCTGGAGTAGGAATATATATACCTTACAAAGAGGGAATAGTATCCCTTGATTGAACGCACTAGGCTTGAAAAGTGACTTTTTTAAAGCCTGGTACAGAGAAAAATGCAGCCTCTTGTGCTTTCTAATATCCTCTCTCACTCGCGGAAGTAAAACGTAGTTATAAAACCGTCGAACTTGTATGTCTTTCAAGTTGGAAGCAAAGATTCTTGTGGCTTGGTACAAAGCGTTAGGTGACCATTTCTCTGGCTCGGTCAAGTATAATATATCCTCCCAGTGTTCCATTGACGTAATTAGCTTAAATGCCTTAGGAATTTTCCCAACTGTATACTCACTCATAAACTTGCCAACACTGCAAAAGATCATCTAAGAAAGATGAGAACCGCTTTAAAAAATTCTGTTGAAACTCTACTGAAATTTGCAGTGCGAAGTAGAAACAAAACATTACCCTTTATATAATTTAGTTATCGCAGGATCCATTTTAGGATCAGGACGCTCCTCTGCAACAAGAAGTTATGAGCTTTACAATCGGCAAAGAAATACAATAATTAAACAAAAAAGCTACAGAAGCATTAAAAAAAAAAAAAAAAAAAAATCTGTATCAACCTTCAGCTAAGTCAGCATCATTATCTTTGATTTTCTTGATAATGATGTCAGCGAGAGTACGCTGAGGAGGAGCATTCTTATTTAAGAATGACTCAAACAACTTCTCATCTTCCTCATTGATCTCCTGATTTCAGTTACATCAAAATATCAAAACACATAAGCATGAAGAATCATTGAAGTCTAGCCCCAACAAAGTAAATATCAATACTGGCATCGTTTTCTAAGCAATTCAATCTAACTAATGCTAGATAGAATCAAGGTACTCACTTGATTATCGCATTGGCTATGATTCTCAAAATTTCCATCAAAATCATCAATATCATCTTCTTCCACCTCCTCCAGAACTCTCTGCTCTTCTCCCGCAGTAGCAGCGCCGGCAACAGCAAAAGCGGCGCTACTAGGATTTCTCTCGGCGTTCTCTTCATCTGCGACTTCCTTTTGCTGGGCAAGAGCTTGCTTCATGATCTTCGAGCTCATACCAGCTTCAATCAACTGCAAAAAGTCACCAAAAAACAATCAATTGAACATCCTAAAAGCTTGAATTTAAAAAATGAGGAAACACATGAACGCGCAATGTTATCATTCACCTTCTCTTGCTTCTGATGGATTTTTGGAACCTTTGATCGTTTCCTAGAAGAAGCAACGGAGGCGTCATCTGAGATAAAGGGCTGAGTGTTGATAATTCGATCTCGCTTCTTCGCCATTGTTGGTGAAAGAACGATGTTTTCCACAGGGCGGCAGATGAGAAAGAGAAGCAACTGACAAGAAAAAGAAAAAAAAACTAAAACCTTTTGTTAAAACCCTAATTGAACATTTTTTTTATAAGAAAACAAACTTTAAGAACGATGTTATTGAACCCATGGACTTTGATTCAGCCCATACGGCCCAACTTTTTTTTTTGTCTTAAGACTCTTATGGTCCTCTTTTCCAATGCATTTATAGATCATAAGAAGGGAGAAGAGTCCTCTCATGGCTACCAAGCCACCGTCTCCGTCGCTTCCTCCGGTAGTTTTTTTTTAATTAATTAATTAAATTATTTATTTAATTTTAGGTTTAGAATATGGTTAAATATTGATTGGTAAACAATAAACCGATGTTAACCGGTGTTTGTGTGTAATTTGGTTTCGAACTATGATTTCGTGTATAGAGAGTTATAGTTAAAATGATCATAGCATGTCCGGGAAATTGGCCAGCTTTTGGTCTTGAATTCATTTTAACTTATAAAAAGTATATGGAAGAATAATGCTAGACCAAATTTTTCTGCCCCAAAGAACTTGTAGTCGGTAAATTGTATCAAATTTATGGTAATCATAATTCAGAAGCTTATTAAGGGAAACCACTCATGCTATGATGACAGAAGCTTTTTTTAAGGGAACCCGTTCATGCTATGATGACATGACATCTCACACACAAAAGGCTTCTCGGAAAAATATTCCACCCAAAACTTGAAAGTGGGTTCCAAATTTACATGCATTGACATATAATTTACATGTACCCGATTACATGCATACAGATATACAATTTCATTAACCATTATTTTAACCGATCACCTAGTACAATCTTATTGCTTACTTTCTCTATATGTATTGAAGTTGAGTTTATTCTAACAATGCTTTAGAGTTTAATTATACCCTGGATGGGGGAATAATTAGTGGGAGACAAAAATGAAAAAGCGCGACCGAGAGTTGGATCAATGGTAGAATTAATTAGGTAAGCACTTTAATCAAATTAATTAAAACAATGTTTACTTTAATTATATGAAATTAGGAACTGCATGCGGAAAATCGTGAAATATTATTTGATTTATTTTCTATACCTTTTCCAAAATCTTGACGAAAGAATTTTTTTTGCCAAAATATTACTATTAAACATAATTAAATCTGTTACATTTTGTTAATTGATTGTTATAGTTTGTTATGATGTTATAAGCTTCTCCTCATAGTATATAAGAGGAATATTACAATGTAATTGCCTAAGATTAATGAGAAAGAGTGTATTTCTAATATGGTATCAGACCAATTAAACGCTCAAAGCTCTCTCTGATTTTGCTGCATTTTCCCGAGAAAATTTTCAACTTACCAACTTTTTCTTCTTCAATTCTTCAAATCCAGCTGCGAATTTGTTGACTCCTCTTTGATTTCTTTAGTTCTAGCTGAGAAATTTGTCGAGATTCTTGATTCGATTTCATTTCACCTTGTTGTGTTCATCTTTCTGTTGCAACTTCATCGTGTAATCTCCGATGGCAAAGAAAGGAACCAGTCTCAAAAACCAAGTCATTCCTTCCAATTCAGAAGGCGCCTCACTTGTTTGCGATCATCGATCCAGCTCAAAATCGCTTCGCGATGCTTCTCCACGGCATTCTCTTTCTCCGATTGTAGTGAATCGTATAATTCCAAGTTCAGATTCTATCGATAGCATTCATAATGCTTTTTGCTTATCCTCTGGTGATAATCCAGGAATGTCTTTGATATCTGACATCTTGATCGGAGAGAATTACAACACTTGTATCATTAATATGCTTACTAGTCTTGAAGCTAAGAACAAAATTAGCTTTGTTGATGGATCTTTGCTTAGGCCTTTGGATTAAGATCCTTTATATCATATCTTGAATCGTTGTAATAGTATGGTCAAAGCATGGATTCTAAATGCTGTTTCTAAGGAGATCTCTGCAAATATCTTGTATTTCGATGATGCTTCTGATATGTGGAATGATCTGCATAATCGATTTCATAAAAGTAACTTGCCATTGATATATAATCTGGATAATGAAATCTGTTCATTGCACCAAGAAGATGTATTTGTCAACATATTATACTAATATGGTGACTCTTTGGGAAATGTTGTCTTGCACCACGAATTTGCTTTAGAAAGGAGGTTATAGATGCTCTCAAGTTCAGAGGTTGTTAGCTGATTATGAAACCACTCGGATTGTTCAGTTTTTGATGGGGCTTAATGATGATTTTGCTGCAACTAGAACACAGATCTTGAATACAAAACCTAGACCTTCATTGTCTGATATGCACAATATGTTGGACCAAGATGAAAGTCAAAGAAAGAAGAAAACAGTTCTTATCAATCCATCAACTTATCAGAATTAAAGCGAGGCAAATTCTCAAGCGTCTCAGGCCAACACTCAGTCTCGTGACAACATTCAACGATCAAGGCCTACTTGTTCACACTATGGGTTATATGGTCATACGGTTGAGCGTTGCTACAAAGTACATGGTTATCCTACTGGTTGGAAACCTAAGTCTCAAAGGTATAAACAGAAAAATTCTATGAATGCAAATATTGCTATGATTGATCTGAACTCGATTGATGAGAAAGAACTGTCTAAAGATCAACTCCAGCAACTAATGGCTTATCTCAGCTCTAAACTGCATACTCCATCTACCACAACACCTACAAATTCTGATGCAAGCTCATCCTAAGGAAATCCGACTGTTTGTCAACTAGCTGGTACTCTCTTCCCATATATTTGTTGTTCTATCTCAGGTCCAAAAGATCAACCTTATTTCTGCTCTTTATCTCCTAGTGTTAAAAGTATGAATACTTGGGTGATTGATATAGGAGCTACTCACCATGTTTGTTATGATAAGGATATGTTACATCCTTTACAAAAATACCTTGTTACGCTTCCTACTTGTTTTGGTGTTAACAAAGCTGGTATGGGAAATGTTAAGCTCAGTGATCAGATGATTATGTACAATGTGCTCTACATTCCACAGTTTAAGTTTCATCTAATAAGTATCAATGGTCTAACAAGAACTCTCAAGTGTGTTGTTTGGTTTGATGCTAACTCTTGTGAAATCCAAGACTACCATACCAAGGAGTGGACAATTGGAAGAGGTAAACAAGTACGCAGTCTGTATTTTCTGGAGTTGGATTCTTTGTCAAATGCAGTTTCCCCAGCTACAATTTGTGCTACTGTCAATATGGATCCGCATATATAGCACCAAAGACTAGGCCATCCCTCGCATAAGAAGTTGGAGCTTGATATTAGTGCATTTTGCATAGTTTTTAGGCCATATTCTTTAGGTTTTAGTTCACTTCTTGAATTGATTTAACACTTTTGCATTGATTTTATTCTCTTATGCTCATGATCATGCATTCTAGGATTTTATTCATTTCCATGCATTTGCATTGCATTCTTTCTCTTTTCTTAGGTTTCTTGGAGTTTGGAGACTTTTAAGATGGATTTAGAAGGATGGATATCAAGAGATATGTGTTTGAGAAGGCTTGGAGCTACTAGAAAACACGGGAGAGAAGAAACCAAATTCGAAAGTGGACCAGTATCTGCATCGGTCAGCTGAATCGGGCAATTGTTGGCCAATGTAGATTTTAAGAAAATTATCTGGATTCACATCGGGCAACTGTTGGCCGATGAGCCACATCGGACAGCTGCATCAGGCAAATGCTAGCCGACGTGGATTTTCAGAAAACACAAAATTTTCGGGTCAAAACTCGGTTTGTCCCGGGTTGACCCGGTTCGCCCTTTTTGCTATTTAAGCACATTTTACCTCATTTGTAGGGAGCTCATACTTTGTTTTTGAACTCTTTTTAGTCAAATTTAGCATTTGTATGAATCTTAAGTTTTTAATGCAATTACTTCCCTTTTCTTTATAAGATTCTCTAATCTTTCACATCTAATCATGATTAAGCACATTATCTTAGTGAATCTTTGTGTTTATTCAATGATTAGTGAGTAGTTTTTTTAGGGTCTTTGGGTAAGGTAGGGTAGATCTAGGTTGATTCATGATGCTTTAGGTTTAAATTCTTTAATATATTTACTCTCTAGGTGATCTTAATGCTATATTAGCCTTCATCAAGCTAAACAAAATCATAGAAAGTTTTATGCCCGGAAGGTGTTCGATGAAATTCCGGAATAAACCTAGATAGTGCTTAGTGTACCTAGCCTATGGGAATAGATGATTAGGGTTCTAGGTGGTTAGTTAGACTTGATATTAATGCATATTAGTCTTGCGAATTACGGATGAGAATCCTTGTTAATTACTTGATTAGTATAGGGATTAATGCCATGGAAGTGGATTAGTCTAGTCTAGTGATCTAAGACCTACGGATTATAATTTTTAGTTTGAATAAGCATCATGGATTAGCTTGGATTTGCCTTTATCAATTGCCTTACCCAACGATTCGCTTGTTTAATTATTGCTTAAGAACCACTTAGTATTGATTAGTGTTTGGTTGCCTTGTTTGGTGTTGAAATTAAGTAGTCTCATGCATTGTTTATCTCTTGCTTTGGATGGTTTTAATGCTTAATCTTGTTTTGCTTCTAGTTTAGTTTTGGTTTAGCTTGCTTTATTTCTAGTACCGTTTGTTTGAATCGTTTAGGTTGTTAGAATTAAAACCAAAAACCTTAATAGCTTAGCTTAAGTAGGTCTTGTATTCTTAGTGTGTTCTTCTAAAATCTCCTTGGATTCGATCCCTAAATGCTCAATGACTTGCCATACACTTGTTTATTCTATCAGAGCTTTTGTCTAAAGTGTTGTCTATTCCTATTTCAAAAACCAAATCTCATGGTCAGACACATTGTCAAGTTTGCCATTTGGCTAAACAGAATCATCTTTCTTAGGTGTCTCACAATAATTGTTGTGATGTAATTTTTACTTCAAATATTATCGCAAGTGTATGATACACCGCTATAGTATTTAAGGATAGAATCCACATGAATCAGAACGACTATACTATGGATTATGAAAAATTAAACTTGGCTAGGGAAAATAAATATAATTTCATGTTTTCTAAAAACCTAATATGAACAAGGATACAAATGTCAGGCACAGAGAATCCTAAAGCAATTCTAAACAAGCAATATACACTTATATGAGAAAGCATTACAAATCCATACTTGAACTCAATCATAGATATTAGCTACCTAATATCTTAGTGATAACTATTATGCTAATAATTCCAACAGAAACTCTCGTTTACTATCAAAATTAAAGCAAACATTATGTTCAGGATTGATAGATTCACAAAACTCTCTAGCGACTCTCGTTGTCTGGGAAAGCTTTGCTCACCTAGGCTACAATCAAACGTTTCATTGCACGGCTACATGTCGAGAAACGTCTAAGGGCATACTCAGCCTCTCGAATTTAAAGTAGTCATTAAAATCAACATAGACAAAGAATCAAGGCATCAATCTCATATCACACATATCTTAAACAACCTAACAAAAACTCTAAAACCTAACAGAGAATTATATCTAGCAAGGTAGAGATAGAGTAACACGAATATGAAGAATTCATAGACATATTACTAAATATACTAAACTAAAGACAAAATTCTAAAAGAAATATTATATAGATAAGAACTATGGGAAGAGTATTTACAAGGAGTTTATTGCTTAATGGTTTGTTGTGTTACAAGTGAGGATCGAACACCCTTTATATAGACCTAGGGAAGTAGAAAAAAAAATGTAAGACTTCCGAATACGACAAAATGGAAGCTTAACAAAATTACGCCAACTGATCGGTGCAAGTGTCCAACTGATCGGTCCTGAAGTCCAGTAAAACCGATCGGTCCGCGTCTCTGAATGCTTCTTTTTCTGATTTATTTTGAGGCCCATCTGATCTTCTTGAAGCCCGTTTGTTCCCTTGGAAGCCCAATTGATCTTCTAGACGCCCATTTTAGCTTTAAATCTTTTTTCTTTGTCTTCAAGCCCATTTCTAAATAAAATACAAAAAAACTCAAAACTATCTTGTTCTTGGTTAAAAGACGCAAAAATATTTATAAAAAGACCTAATAAAATTAGTAAAAATAGGGGTTAACAAGGATCCATAAGTTTACAGGGGTATTGTGGGTAAGTTGATATATCTCACAATCACACGTCCGGATCTATGCTTCTCAGTTCAATAGCTGGCTCAGTACAACTCTGCTTCTCGTGTCCCACACTATAATGCCTTATTGAAAGTATTGCATTATATCAAAGGAACCGTTGGTCAAGGATTGTTATATTCCTCTAAATCCAGTTTGCAATTACAAAGCTTTGAAGATGCTGATTAGGGTGCATGTAAGGATACAATACGATCAGTGACAGGTTAATGTATTTTCTTTGGTGATTCACTGATCTCTTGGAAGTCCAAGAAACAAGAAACAAAATCAAGTTCTTTGGCAGAAGCAGAATATAGGAGCATGTTCTCTGCTGTTCGAGAACTGTCTTTCATCCGGAATCTCTTGGCCGAATTTGGAATCACTTTACCATCGCCTGCTCATCTATATCGTGATAACACATCTACTATACATATAGCTCATAATCATGTGTTTCACGAACGGACTAAACACGTTGAAATGGACTGTCTCATAGTTCGTGAAAAGGTGAATGATAGTTCTTTGAAGTTGTTTCATGTCAGAATAGATCTTCAAGTGGCTGATGTGCTCACCAAAGTTCTGTATCCGGGCTAGTTTCAAATTCTAATCAGCAAGATGGGAGTTTTGACTCTTTACTTTCCATTTTGTAAGGGGAATATCAAACATAATTAAGTCTGTTACATTCTATTAATCGATTGTTATAATTTGTTATGCTGTTATAAGCTTCTCCTTATAGTATATAAGAGGAATATTACAATGTAAATGCTTAAGTTTAACGAGAAAGAGTATATTTCTAATAATTATAATTAACTCATGTTTCAATTATTTGTTATGCATATACAGTAAAATCTCTATAAATTAATAATATAGGGACCTCAAAAATTTATTATCTTATAGAGGTTTTAATTTATCGATAAATTAATAAATTATTAATTAAAAGAGATAAAAAAGTTCAATCCATAATCTTTGAAATTTTATTTTATTTGAAATTTCTTGTATTTTATTGTTAATATTCTATATATAGTTTGTTAATATTCTATTTCTCTTAATATTTACTTCTTTTTTGCCATAATAATCCTCTTTGGTATTCCATGAAGCATTCTTCACGTTATTTTATCTTTTTTTTCATACCAAACTTAGCAACTGCTCATCATCTAAAAGGTGTTGCAAAATTAACCATGACGGGTTAAATACACAAAAATTATGTGAGTACAACACCATAAGTTATGGATGCAACAAAAAAGATAAGATATGAGGTCTAACAAGATTCTAACTTTAAGAATAAATAAACAACAATATGTTCATATTTTACAAAATTTTATTAGGTATGTATAGGCCTGGGATAAAAAACCGAACCGAAATAACCGAACCGAACCGAACCGAGATTTATGGGTTTCGGTTCGGTTTCGGTTATAAGGGCATAACCGATCGGCAACATATATAATTGCAATCGGTTATCGGTTCGGGTCGGTTCGGTTCGGCCGAACCGAACGGTTAACCGAAATAACATAAAACCCTAATTTGTAGTTATAACTTATAACCCATCCTCTTCTTTCTTTCTTTCTTTTCTTCTCCTTCTCGTTTTCTCCGCCCCATCTTTATCTTCTTCTATTCCAATCTCCATCTCCATATTCATCTTCTTCTTCTCCGATCATCTCTTTCTTCTTCTTCGATTTCATTCACCTTCATCTCTTCTTTTCCGATTTCATTCACCTTCATCTCCGATCTCTTCTTCGTCATCTCTGATCACCTTCCTCTTCTTCTCCTTCCCTTCCTTCTTCTTCTCCGATCTTCTTCTTCCTTCTCCTCCGATCTTCTTCTTCTTAGTATCGTTGACGAGAAACGCCGGTGGCCACAAAAGCCTCTCCGAATGAGATAAACGTCGGCCGCCGTAAAAGAACAAGCCCTTGATATTCTCTCGTGGCTAGGGCGAACTGGGAAAAGTGACAAGGATTGTGGGCCGGGCTGTTTTTATTTTTTTTAGTTCACGGGCTTTTGTATTTTTTTTGTCAACTTCACGGGCTTTTGTAATATATTAAGTTTGACCCAATTTTTTTATTGACACCTAAAAAAATCGGTTATATTCGGGTTTTAAGCCCAGTAACCAAACTACCCGAGAACCGTTATTAATTTCGGTTCAATTCGGAATGCTTTTCAAAATTAAAAAATAACTGAAAACCGAAATAACCGAACCGAACCGAACCGTTTAACCGAACTCTCAGGGCTAGGTATGTACGTAAAATTTATAATTATTAATTTATCTTATTGTTAAGACCATATATTTTTTAAAGAATTTCTAAAAATTGTTGTCTTATTATTTTTTTAAATTATGTTAAATTTTACACTGACTAGGAAAAATTATTACTAATTAGTAGTATTTATATTACCTTATAGAATATTAATTTACTGAGGCTTCACTTTTGTCATATTGACATCGCCATCAATAAAGGCATTATGCCGGTCTTATAATTGGAATCAAATATTATTCTAATTATACAAACTAATATGGAACCATTAATTATTAAAAAAAAACGAAATAATGTAAACTTTGTATCTTTTGATCGACGTATTGTTCCGTTGCAATATTTTTTTTTCTTTTTTTTCTGGTTAACGTTCTGTTGCAATATTAATTTTTTTGAAAGCATCAATATTAATTTAAAATAGTAAGTGTAGGAGTTCAAAATAACACTAAAAATTATTCAATATTATATTAATTGAATAGAGATTATTATTATTGTTATACTATAGTGCGTGTAATCTTTAAAAAAAAAGTCATGGGTACTTGTTTTAGTACATGTTAAGAAGGCTATTATGTTTGTCTTTTTTTAACAATAATATTCTTCTACTTATTACTAATTATTTACTACTTGTCATTTATAATTTATAATATAATTTATTTTTGTATAAACTATTAAGTCACTAGAATATTTTGGTATTTATTTATATACTTATTTCTGTAAAAATCAATTTATATCATGAATTATCTTGGCTTTGAATATATTTTTTAAAAATTGTTTGAAGATATTTTTTTGAAGTGTCTTGACTCTTATCAATGGTTACCAATTAAAATTTAAATATCTACATGTATAAAATTTCATATAAATATTTCTTAACTGTTAATATGCGGGTCATAATTTAGTTGTAAATATAAGCAAACTACAAAAGTGTGATATAGAGTCACGACAAAAAAAAAAGTGCATTTACCAAAAGAGAATAAAATTCGAATCATATATCAATGGAGATCCTTGGACCCCATCAAAATTATATGTAGGCTCACACATATTTTCGTGATTGTGGTTTGATTATTAATAATATCCTCAAACTCACGTTAATATTTTCTATTAATTGTGAACTAATAAAATGAAATAATAGAAAACAAATTAATGCATATCATTCAAATTTTCACTCATCCTATTTGTTCCATCACTATGGGTTGATTGGCACCAAGCTATGAAAACTTTAACTACAATTTAAAGTTTCTATAGTTTATTTTTCTTCAGTATGATTTTATAATTTTGTTTTGTTTTAAAAATCACTATAGCCACTTTATTTTTTTTCTTTGTTTTTTAAAGTCTCCTAAACGTGACTTAAAAAACTAAGGAGCCGATTGGTAACGGCTATTACTTCCAACTGTAAATACTTTAACTGTAGAGACTTTGACTATAAAAACTTTTAGTGTAAAATTTTTTAAATTGATTGATAAAAAATCTATGACTTTAAATAATACAAAATATATTGAATTTGTTATATAACTATTGTTGAGTCTTTTAAATAATACAAAGTTAAACTCAAAACTTTCTTTTCTTACCCTAATAGTGATTAAAAACTCTTTACAAATCATATATGTATTTTGTTATATAATACTTTTGATTAATTAATTCTAAACAATTTTTCTTGTTCTTTTGAGATCCACTAGATAAATACCCGCGCTACGCTGCGGGGTTTTATTTAAATTATTTATTTTATATTTATTAATATAATATAATTTGTTTTTATAAAACTTATTTTTGTATTAGAGAAGAAAAATATAAAAACAAATACAACATAAATTATTATTTTTGTAATAAAAACATATTTGAGATTAATTTTTTAATAGTGGCATATCTGAAATCATATCTGAAATCATTTTTTCAATACTTATACCTCTCTTTATTATATTTTTCTCTTATCAATTTCTGTGCAAATTAATTCGTTTTGAACTTAACCTCTTTTTTTCTTATTCACTTGAACTTAAGTTATTTTGAAATATTTTTCTCTGGTTTATTAAAATTATCCATGAGAATTTATTTCTTAAATATTGAAATCATATCAAAAACACTCTCTTTTACAATAACTGCATCAAAATTTTGCCAAAATAATTTTTTTTATGATCACGAAACTCTGAATCCTTGATCTTTCTTACAACGATTTCACCAGTTAAATATTTTTCTTTATTTCCGCTATTCATTGTTGTATCTCAATTTCTCAGACAACAATATCTTTAGATTTATCTTGACTCTCTCATCAATTGTATCAACATCATAAGGTTAACTCTTTTATTTCAATGACTTTGATGGACATATTCCAAAATCTTTTTGCGGAATAAAATTTTAACAAACTTTGGATCTCACATATTGACTCACATATTAGATTCCACTGGAGCTCTGAGATGTTTGTCGGTCACTACAATATCCTAGACTTTCTTACAACAATCTAACTGGTGTGATCTCTGCTTCGTTGTCTTCTTTATCACTGCTACAAATTTTTGGTCTTTCTAAACAACAATATTTTCGGTCCGCTCCAAAATATATCCTCTTGAGTTTTTGATCTTTTCAAATTTTGCTTTTAACCAAAAAACTCACACTCGGAGAGTTTCAAACTTTAATATTTGCTTTCAATTCGAATTAATAGTTTAGCATAATTTTGACATATTTATGTCCTATAATAAATTCTATAGAGGAGAAAAATATATGTTCTATGTTGTAGATATTTTTAATAAGTATTTTCAAATATTTTTATTGATTCAATGTTAAATTTGTATATATGACATTAGAAATTGAAAAATAAATAAAATAGACGAGATATGCAATTATTTTCTAATAATATTTTCTTAAAACCCCATATCACACTTGTTTTTATTTTTTTATAATTCAAAATTATTTATTCTGACCAACAATCTCACATGCAGGGAGTTTCCAACTTTATTTTTTGTTTGTAAGAGTTTGAGACGCTATTTCAGCTCATATTAATATTTAAGAGTGATTTCGACATATTTATGTCTTGAAACATATTTTCTAGATGAGATAAAAATCCGCTCTATACTTGCAAATAATTTCTTATGTTTTTCTGTATAATTATTTTCAATTATTTTTATTGATTCAATGTTAAATTTGTATATATGATCTAAGTTTTTTTTTAAATTTTATATATGACAGTTAGGATTATATTAAAAATAATCAGCTAATTAAATTCAATACATTCTATTATTGTTTTTAAAACATCAAATAAACTTTAAATCTAGCTAAATAGAATTAATCAATTATATATGATGTGGAGAAGTGATGTGGCAAATAGAATATGATGTGTATTATTTGAAATGTTTTGATTGGGTACATGTTTTAAATGAGGTGTCAGCTTCACAAAGCTTTAAAAAGCTGATGTGTCAAGCAATGGAAAGACCTAAGGACTTTTAGTGTATTGATTTCTTATCACTTTTTAAATTCTTTTTTAAAGAACTCATAATTTGTATGAATAGAATTTATAAAAACCTAAAAATTGACAATTAATAATAAATGAAAAACTCAATATGTAAAAAAAAGTAAAAAAACTCAAGATTTCAGATTTAAATTCAGTATATTTTGTATTATTTAAATTCAAAGTTTTTTACACCAATCAGTTTTAGAATTTTTACAGTAAAAGATTTTACAGTAAAAGTTTCTCCAGGCAAAGTCTAAAGTTAAAGTGTTTACAGTCGTAAGTAACAGCCGTTACCAGTCGGCCCCTATATTTGTATATGAGGTATCTTTACTAATCACTGTATGGTAAATGATTATGGATGTTTTAGTAAAGACAATGTTATGAACTTTAATTTTTAGGATGAGGAAAGAAATCACTACGAATCAGGTATTACTTTAGCATACACTAGTAACCAAGTGGTTTTCAGTATGGTGGCTTTCTTGGAGGAGAACAATAGCACTAACAAGGAAGTCATGAGTTCAAGTCCACTTGGAAGGAAGGGTATTCTCAAAGGAAGTAGACTAAAGGCTGATTCCAAACTCACGAAAATTAGGGTGTAGACCCGAACTTCACGGTTTTTTTGTTTTATCAAAAAAAACATATGACTAGTTTCATACGCAACATGAAAGCAAAAGTTTCATCTCCGTAGTATCGATTTCACTCTACTTTTTTTCTTTTTTGGTCACTTGATTCCATTTATTTTATAAATTGAAGAAGCTACAATAGCAAGAGTTGATTTCGCAAGAGAATCAGTCTCAGAGTTATTCGAACAAGAAATGTAGGAAAACACAATAGAAGAAAAAGAAAGAGAAATATCTCTTATGTCCTCAAGAACTCCAAAGATCTCATTGTGGGTAGCCTCAGAATTTAAAAGATGAACTACAGAAAGATAATCCGACTGAAGTTGAATGTCATCAAGCCGTTGTACCTTCAAGGCTGTGAGAGCCTCTCGAACCGCGAACGCTTCAGCTGCTAAGGCCGAAGGTAAGAAAGACATTGAAGTAGACTCCAAAATGTCTGCTGCTTCTGCTTAACGGCGAATGATCCAGGCAAGGCCTCCTCGTCGGGAAGTAGAATCCCATGCCGCATTGACGAAACAAGACACTTGCTTTTGAACTTAGGATATAGATGATTGTTGCTTCGCTATCTTAGGCGGGTTCAAAGGTTATTAGGCTGCAGACCATACCCTTGCTTCTAGAATAGACTTTGATATTACTTCTGAAACCGAAGATAGTTTATCCGCAAAGATTAGTTGGTTCCTTGTAGTCCATATATTCAGGCAGATCCACATAAATAAAGGAGTTTCTAATCCTATCGGAGATAGGTTAACACAGAACCTAGAAGTCGAGATGAAACCTAGTTCTGAAAGGTCATTACTAGGTGGAGGTCGTTTAGTAGGCACATTATTCCAAACTTCAACGCCAAATTCACACTCTCAAAAAAACATGTAGAGTGGTTGCTGGTGCACCACATCTAGGACAAGCATCCGTTTGTGTAATTCTTCTCTGAGCCAAATTCACACCAACCGGTAAAGTGTTCTTAGCTATCTTCCATATTAGATGTCGAATCTTAGGAAGAGTCTTTTCTTACCAAATAAGTCCTTGCCAACTAAACTCCTTCTCAGCTTAATTTAAAGACCTCGTATATCGTAAACCATAACCTGATCTTGTTGAGTAGACTCCATTTTTCACCAACAACCAAGTCAAAGAATCATGGTGTGTAGCCTTTCGTGTAGAGAGTAAGCGAATGACGTCTTCATAATGGGGAAGGATAAGGCGTATTTTCTCCCAATTCCAAGAATTAGTAGTTTGATCCTTTAAGTCCTTTACTCTTAAATCCCGATCAACCCAACAGGAGCTTCCGGAGCAGCTGTGGAAAGCCACAGATCCTGCCAAGTAGAACTCTAGCAAATAAAGAGTTAGAGGCTTTTAGCAATCTCCACCCTAGCTTTGCCAAGAGAGCGTCATTCAAGGCTTCTAAGTCACGAAGTCCCAGTTCTCCTGCATTTGTTGGTAGCGTCAACTTCTCCCAAGAGATCCAACTCTTTTTTTTATCGTTCGGTTTGTTATCCCACCAGAATCGAGTAAGAATCGATTGTAGTTGTTTATAAACAGAAACCGGCAACTTCAAACACGACATAGAATGGTTTGGCATTGCCGAAAGAATGACTTTTAAGACATGGTTACCCGCCTGAGATAGAAAGCTGGAGGTGCATGAATTATCTTTTTTCTTTCGTCCAAAGTTTTCAAGAATGCCTAAGTACTTTTATGTACATCCCTCTGTGTTAATGCATAAACATTGCATTACTTTAAGCTTTTGCTCCTCGGTGTCTTGGAAGAGAAAGTAATAGAAGACTTTTGTAGATTGATACATTGGCCCTGACACATCTTCATATTGCTTACGGATCGACGACAAGGCCTCATCGTTTTCCTGGTTTGTTTTACAGAAAAGCATTGTATCATCTGCGAAAAATAAGTGACTCACTCTCGGACTATGAAGAGATACTCTTAAACCTGGGAGTCTACCATCTTGTTGAGCTCGATTATACAACCCTAAAAGAACCTCAGTACATAGAATGAATAAGTAGGGTGAAAGAGGATCTCCTTGTCTTAGGCCTCTAGTTGGTTTTACCAATCTTTGTGGAACTTCATTGATACTAAATGAGTAAGATACAATAGTTACACACTCCATAATCCACCCAATCTATACATGATGAAAATCAAGCCTCTCAAGAACTACTTTAAGAAAATCCCATTCGATTCTGTCAAAAGCCTAATTGATGTCAGTTTTAACAGCCGTCAGTACCCCAAACTCTTGCTAATGTCAGTTACACTCTATTTATGAATGCACTTTAGTACAAAGTTGCTTATGTCTTACGTACGGTGTGACTGTCTGAGGTTATTGGTAAGTGATAAAAGTGTAAATTATGTCAGGAAGTTGGAATTAAACCCCAATTTTTTGGCGCAAAGGAAGTTTTAATGTTAGGCTACCTTTTTTACATCATTTAATGTTCTTTTTTTTTGAAATTACACTATTTAATGTTAAGCTATGTGACCCTTTCGTTATTGACTTTAATTATTATAGCTTAATTTCATTGTTCTTTGATTAAATCAAAAATCTCATTAATGCTTGGCCTTTGTAGCTCGTCTGGTCTACGAAGGCATGTACGTGCGTGACGTGTTTGATGAGCAAGCGGGAGAAGTAGAGAAAAACGATGAGGTGCATGTAATTTATTCAATATTCCAACGGTAAATTGTAGAACATCATATATTGAATATGGATTGTAAAAGGGTTCAATCAATGCATATATATAACTTAAACAAGAAGTGATTAACTAGTTGCAAATCTACATATATCAATGGAAATCGAGAAACAATATTTCACTGACCAAAAAAATGAGAAAATTAATTACGACAATAAAAAAATGATTTTTGAGAGGTAAATATATACAACTGATGCGTTTTATATCTACATATGTTACCTAAATAACTTGTTTTTTTCCTTAAAATTAAGAAATAACCATTTTTCTGAATATTCTACTACTCTGAAATACATCACATATGTTTGAATGGTGGCTTTCATATACTCCCTGTGTTTCACAAAAAGTGTCGTTTAAGGTTTTTGCACACAGATTAAGAAAACCATTAAATTATCTGTTTTACCCTCTATTAATTACTTATACGATTTTTTTTATTGGTCAATACATTAACATAGTAGGGACAAAACTGGAAAATTTACCAAACATCTGCATTGGAAATACAAAACGATACTCTTTGTGAAACAAAAATAAAACCTTAAAATGATACTTTTTGTGAAACGGAGGGAGTACGAGTAGATGTTGGAATCTGTTCTCATCTTTACGTGAGGATTCCTCGAATAGGCCATTTAAGGTGAACGTTTCCTTAAATGAAAAATAATAAAACTGATTGTGACTTGGTGGGTTATTATTATTCGTTATTTAATCTCCGCTTGTTGTATTTTCATATTTTTGATTTGCATATGTGAACATGCCTTAAAAAAATTAATTTGGCCAATAGATAGGGAGAAGTACACAATAAAGAGCGCGCAACAAAAATATCTGACAGGTTAAGTGGACAGAGCATTTTTCGATTAAAGATTCGTAATATATCTGATATGTATAACTCATGACTTCCTAAAAGAAGTAACCTTTAGTGTTGTTTGCCATTTTTGTCAAGTATTAGTGGGAACATGCTCTTTTCTTATTTGAAAATATCATCAAGTTGACATAGCCATGTTCGAACAGCAACTACTTTTAATGGAATCACAAAACAAAACATAGGACTTGTGGGATCCACCCATGGAGCCTTCTTAAGTAGCATCCATCTCGCTTGTGTTAATGAGAAGAAACTCAAATATCTCCTCTTAACATTCTATAAGTTTTAAGATTTAAATTCCTAGATATTTTTCGCTAAGTTTTAAGTTATTGATGATGGCGAGCCGTGATAGTTCTATTAAGTCTTTATTCTTATGTGTGCTCTTTCTGCTTGTGTTACATCTGCATTTTGAAAATACAACAGCTGCGCGAAGATCAGTTAGAGTGTTTTGTCCGCCAAGTTCGATCGAGTGGTCACCACCATCACCCCCAAAGGATGATCTTGAAAGGTTCAAGATCAACATATACAAGAACATTGAACAAACCGCATTCCGACCCACTGGTCAAGGTCCTAGCCAAGGCATCGGACACAAGGATCCACCTGGTGCTCCATAAAAAAAAACTGACTCGTTGCCATATTTGGTCTAAGAAACTGCTGTTCTTGGTACTGCTCCTTCTTTTGTTTCTCTCTTTATGCAAACAGTTTTTTTTATGGAGTACGGATATGAATGCGAATAAATTTTAAAGAAGGATGGTTTCTATGTGTGTTCATAAGTACCAATTACTACCAAGAAAGATATATTGTTTGGGATGCTTACGAATAAATTTATTTACATTATTGCATACTGCTTCGGATCGTATCGTTTTCAAGACAGCATTTCTGTATTGTTAATAAATAATACAAGCATTAATAATAGTTGAACTGTTAACTATATGGAAGAATGGGTCGTAACCCCGCAAAGTTTGCGTTAAGTCTGTATATACATCCGAACTCATTGTTTAACCACATTTTTAGTTTAGTATCGAGTTGTATTCCCATGGCAAAATTTGAAACAAGGTATGACCACATTTTGTTGATTTTTATTAACTTTTACGGTTTACCTTAACGATTAAGCTATGACTAATACCGTTAAGCTAAACCGTCGACAAAGTCAACAACAATGACTAACACGTTAAACTAAATTGTCAAAGTCAACAAAATGTGGTCATACTTTATTTCAAATTTTACCATGGGGATGCAACTCGATACTAAACTAAAAATATGGCTAAACAGTGAATTGGGGTGTGTATACAAATTTAACGCAAACTTTACGAGGGGTTATACTTCGACGATCCATGTAAAAATATAGTAGATAGTTTAATTTTTACGAGTTTAAGACGAAACATATCGATGTCGATTAGTAACATTTATGTAATAAAGGAAGCAGTATCAGAAGTGCACATAAATGTCCGCTTCTAAAATAACTAAAATAAAGAATTAAATTCTAAATATCTAGATATATAATGAAAAGAAACTTTATATTTAGACTTAGATATGTCTCGTCTAAAAGATTTATTCGGGTTAAGATTTACTTTTTCCGGATCTTCCGAACAGTTAAATTTGCTCTTTGGGAATAATGTTATGTGCTCATAAGATAGGCGATTGGGCCACTAAGGACAAACCAGACAAAAATTAGTACAACATGTGAAAAATTCACTCATTTGAATATATGGTCAGGATAGCCTCCGAATTGACAAAAGGATAGGTCCTTCGAAACATTATCCTATGACCTTTTCTTGATCATCGTGACTAAACAGGAGAGGACAGTGACGGTCATAGTTCTTGGTTTAATAATTTATTCATACTATTTGTCACTCGATCCTATGACCTTTTAATTACCCAATGATACTTTTAGAGACGAGCACTCTTGAATTGCTTGTAAGGTGTTGATTGGTTCTCTTGTTACCACTTACAAACTTAGCTTTGCAAATCATAGTGATCGTTAGCGATTAAAAAAATCAAAAAAACTGTTTTATACCGATTTGAACCGCTTTAAATTGTCAGATTTCAAAAAATGTTTCTCGCAAGCGTTTGTAGTTGCGTACGGATGTGGTTGGATTAAAAAATAAGGAAACCAATGTGGACTTATAAAAGTATGTATCACGTTCTTTGTTCTCAAACCTAATTAACTTTTTGTAACCAAATATTTTCTAATTTTTATTTTTTTCCATTAAAATTATGGCTTTCACACAAACTGCTAAAAATCAAGAAGTTAACGTAACTATCCTATATCTTTTTGTTATTCATTAAATTTTTTATAACTCTTTCAAACTTTTTCATGGCATCTTCTTTTGCATTTGGTATTGTTTTGAGCATTTTGATTGAATATATGTCTCAACTTGTTTTTTCGAATAGAAACTCAACTGGTCAGACGAGATGACCTGTTTGCTGTTAATATTGAAACACTAGAGGAATTAGAGGAACAAAATGAAAATTGTTAGAACCAAATGCATAAAATTATAAGAATTTCACTGTAAAATTTATTTGTTTTAAAAATCATTTAGTACTTTAATTATGGTTTTTAATTATTAATGATGTTCGAATTTTTTTAATATTTTTTCATAATAATATAAATTTTGTGTTTTATAGTTTTTATAGTATGATAATATATTTATTTTGGTTATTTTTTATTTAACCGATGCGTATTCGCTGGTCAATCAGTCGTAAAACTTCTGCAAACACACTTATTTTCAAATGCTAAATCAGTCATTCAAAACGCTTAATATCACTAAAACCCGCTACTGTCTATTTCTGCAAACTCTCGCAACTACAATTGCATCCAATGCGATTAAACCAATCATGCCCTATAAGATTATGAATTGCTTACCACATGCAACTTTACTTACCACGTGCATGCTTGTAAGATTATTTAATTTTGCTTGTAATACTATAAACTGCTTGTAAAATTATTTAATTTAATTCGCTCTTTTACAGTGAGCTTTCAGCTTTTTCATTTTGGTGTTTTTATGTAGATATAAGCACGTAACTGGTATATATCTATATATATTTTTGTTAGTTTCCTTTTTATGGTTAAGAAAAAATTTTGGAAATGTATTTTAAATGAATACAACGTAAATTAATATATGTGAAAACTGTTTTTGTATTGTGAAAATTTACTATTTCTGATAATTAATTTTCGTTTTTGTTAGGTTTTCTATTTAATTTGTTTCTAAAAAGAAATTATTTTTTTTACATAATTTAATTGAAAAAATTACATGTGTCGCAATCATGTAAGTGACTAATATTGAAAAATCAAATTTATATAATAATATATAAGTTTATCCAGAATTTAATAGTATATATATGTATATGACTGTATAGATGCTCTCATGCTTCTAAAAATAAAATTTTCAAATTACGAGATACATCACAACAATTTTTTATATCTCGGTTACGTAGTCATCAAAAAATAAAAATCTATATTTTGTGATATAGAATTATAGATATTCAACTAACTCAGACTTTTTCAAAACAAGTTTGTTTTGATAACCAAATTTAACAATATTGTTAAAAACAAGCCATAATGTGCACGTCCCGGTGTGTAACTTACAGGGTGTTATTGGATCTCTATTTTAGGTAGAGTTTTAATGAATTTAAAGTTCAAAGAAAGTAATTGTATTTCGAAAGCAAGTCACATATTTCCCATGATTAATTTTTGCATATCCTCAAAGATTTACCTAAATAGAACCATAAGCTTTTATAGAATATCTTAAACTTTTACAGAGTATTTCCAAATTTACATGATACTGGTATGTGTTTGATTATATATATTTAAACATCACAACACAATTGCTTACGGTTTCAAGTAATACATCTCTAATTGATCTACATAAACATCCTTCCCATAAAAAATTTCGGCATAAGTCGAATGAACAATATAATGATCTTCATTACATATTTGGATGTGGTACGGCTAGAAAAACACGAGGAAATGTCGAGTTCTTGGCCGAGACACTGCTGTCTTGGCCAATGATGGTGGTAGAAATGAGGTGGTTGCCTTCGACTTCACACATGAGATGATCATCAACGTATGGTTCTCACACCTTCTTATTCTTCTTTGACGGCGAGATTGTTTCACAGAAATTTTGTGATTAATAATTGATATTAGTGCAAGGTTGCTCCTTATCTCCGTATTTATTCGTGATTTGAATGAATGTTCTGTCTTACATGATTGACAAGGCGGCAGTGGACAAAAATGTTGGCTATCACCTAAAATGTCAACAACTTAAACTCACACACTTGTGTTTTTTGGATGACTTATTAGTTTTTACAGATGGAAAGAAAAGATCGATTGAGGGGATTCTCCACATCTTTAAAACGTTTGTTGACCTCTCAAGGCTAAACATAAGCATTGAAAAATCGACCATATATATGGTGGGGATTCAACTTAGAGAAAAGGAGAGATTTCTTCAATCATTCCCCTTTGCTTTTGGTTCTTTACCCGTTCGATACTTTGGCCTTCCCCTCCTCACCAAGCGTATGACGGTAAATGATTACACTCCTTTTCTAGATAAAATTCGTAAAAGAGTAGGAAGCTGGACGGCGAGACACCTTTCTTTCGCTGGTAGGCTGCAACTTATTAGCTCGGTAATTCAAAGCCTTACAAATTGTTTGGATTGCTGCTTTCCGACTACCACATGCTTGTACCAAGGAAGTTGATAGCTTATGTTCTGCCTTTCTATGGTCTGGCCCTGATCTGAATAAGAAAAAGGCTAAGGTGGCATGGAGTGATGTTTGTAAACCAAATGAGGAAGGCAGTTTAGGTCTCAGATCTTTGCAAGAGGTGAACAAAGTCAGCTCACTCAAACTCATCTGGCGGCTGTTGTCAACGAATTCATTAGGGTGCAATGGATCTGTTTGCATTTAATAAAGAAAAGTTCATTCTGTTCAATCAAGGAGACATCCTCGGTAGGGTCCTGGATATAAATAAGCTCTTAAAATGTCGTGATCTTGCTTCTGGTTTTATAAGGCATGAGGTAAGCAGCGGGAGAGATACATATTTCTGCCATGATAGATGGTCTTCTTTGGGTCGCTTATGGGAGATTACGGGGCATCGTGGATGTATTGATATGAGCATAAGTACTCACGCTACAGTGGCTGAAGTGATTGGGACTCACCGAAGGAGGAGACATAGGCTGAATCACTGAAATCTTATGGAACAGGCTATAGAGGATACTCGCCGCAAAGGACTGATAGAAGCGGATGATATTATCCTTTGGAAAGGTAAGGGAGATCAATACAAAGCTCATTTCATTTCGAAGGAAGTATGGGAAGCCATAAGATCAGTTAAGCCGAAGATGGAATGGAGTAAGGGTATATGGTTTCCGCAAGCCACACCTAAATACTTTGTTCTCGTGTGGCTTGCGATCAAAAAGCGTTTGACGACAGGGGATAAAATGCAGAGTTGGACTGTAGGGGTGAACCCCTCATGTGTATTATGTAATTATCCAATTGAAACTCACAACCACCTCTTCTTTACATGTTCATATTCGGAGGAAGTATATGGAGCAAACTTATTGCTAAGCTACTTGGGCGAAGGTACACAACGGACTGGTCTGTTATAGTAAAGCTTCTCACCGACGCATCCCTAGGAAAAGAAAATCTGTTCTTGATGCGCTACGTTTTTCAGCTTACGGTTCACTCCCTTTGGAGGGAACGCAACAGTCGACGCCGCGGTGAAGCCCTGAACCAATCTGCTACTCTAGTCAAAAGACTGGACAAACAAGTTCGAAATAGAATATCATTCATTCAAGTTGAGGGAAATCAAAAGCATGGAGGGTATATGATCGCTTGGTTTGCTTCTTGATAAAACATTTCGGCTTTGATTGTATTCACCTCTTTGTAACATAAAACGCTCAGAAAATGCTGCACTTGTTGTAAAAAAGTTTTTTTTGAATAAATTTTACATTTTATTCAAAAAATAATAATAATTGATATTAGTGCATTTTGCATAGTTTCTACGGTCATGTTCTCTAGGTCTTAGTCCACTTTTTGCATTATTTTAGCACCTTTGTGTAGGTTTTGGTCTCTTTGAGTTCATAAGCATTCATTTAGGACCTTAGATTCATTTCCATGCATTTGCATTGCATTTCTTTCTCTTTTCTTAGATTTTTCGGAGTTTGGAGACTTCTATGATGGGATTGAGAATATGGAAAACAAGAGTTATGCACGGGAGAAGACTCGGAGATGCATGGAAGCATGAGAACGATGAATAAGCGAGCTGAAGAATTGGATTATCAACAGCGGGTAAGGCTAGTGGCTAACTACCAGACGTGGTGTTTCTAGCGGGTTACTCTAGCGGTATCCTACAAGCTGCTACACCGCTCATTTCCGACGAAAAGTTGTGCAATAGTTTCAGAGATTCTACCGGCCTATGCTAGCGGGTTCCTCATGGCCGTTAGGTACCTCTCGAATTTTTGTCTCGACCTTCTGCTGACTGCTACATATATTCACAAAACCGACTTAGCCGGGTCAAAATCCTATTTGTTCTGAGTTGACTAGGTTCACTCCTCCTCACTATAAATACATTTCTTACCTAATTTGTTAAGGATCTTATGCTTTACTTTGAACCTATCTTTGCTACTTAGAGATCTTTGGCAAAACTTGTATGAATCTTGAGTTTAAAATGCATTTGTTTCCTTTTCTTCCTAAGCTTCTTAATTTCCTTAAGTATCATGATGATCAAACACATAATCTCCTTAGATCTTTGTGTTATCACCATGATCAATGAGTAGTCTCATTAGGGCTTTTGGGTTTAGTAGATTGGGGTGATTAGGAGTTGATTCAAGATGTTTAGGGCTTAATGTTGATAGATCCTTACTCTCTAGGTGATCTTAGCGCTAGATTAGCCTTGATCAAGCTAAAACTAGGTCATAGGTAGTTTCATGCCCGGAAGGTGTTTAATGAAATTTCTTGCTTAGAGTACCTAGCCAACGGGAGTTGATGATTAGAGTGCTAAGAGGTTAGTTAGGCTTGGATTTAATGCATATTAGTCTTGTGATTACAAATGAGAATCTTTGTTAATTGCTTAATTAGAGTAGGATAAGGATTATGGAAGTGGCCTAGTTTACATTAGTGACTTAAGACTAAAGGATTAGCACAGTGTGATTGATAGAGCACCTTGGATTGATTAGTGATCACCCGAATCGAACCTAAACCAGAAGTCTCGTCTTTAATTATTGTTTTAAGAACAATTTAATCTCGATTAGTGTTTGCTTGTCTTGTTTAGTCTTGAATTTGAATAGTCTTTTGCATTGTTTATGTTTTGCCTTGGTTAGTTCTAATGTTTAGTCTTGCTTAGGTTTTTGTTTAGTTTTAGTTTGGTTTCCTTGCTTCTTGTTTCTTTTGTTTGAATTATTTAGATTGTTAGCACTAAACCTTTAATCATTAATTACTAAGATTAGATAAAGACTTGTATTCCTAGTGTAGCTATTTTAATTTTTATGTGGATTTGACTCCTTATTAATATTACAATGACTAGCCATATTTTTGTGGTTGAGTATGTATAGGGTTTAAAACTTAATTGAGTGCTTGTAGTATCGTCTTTCCTAAAAGCAAATTACAATATACATGAGCTATAACTTTTACAATATACAGAGAAATATAAGTTGTAATGCTATAAAGCAGAGGATTACTGGAGCAGAGAAGAAACCTTGGCATTTGATGTTGTTAGATGAGGCCGCAGTTGGAGGGAAAAAAAAGAAAAATATGCACAATTTTGAGAATATATGATAAAGATACAATATTTTTGATGATTAGATTTTACGAAGAAAAAAGTGTATAATTAATAAACTAATAACATATATTTTAATTTAATGACAAAAATAAATTATTTTCAATTTTATTTAAATACCTCAAAACTTTTATTGACTTAAGAAAATCATGGAATCAATAAGTCTAGATTTATAAAAATTTTAGATTACTTTTTACAAATATGTAAACTAATAACACCAAACTTTAACACAATTAAACCAATAACACCTCTTGTTTTGCCTATAGAATACAAACATAAACCAATTTTTCACTAGCTTTCACTATTTTCCATTGTAGCCATTTTAAACATGTTGTAAAGAAAATAATATATATATATATATATACTTGAACTTTCTGTGTGCAGAGGACCCATAAGATTGTCCAAATCTTTTTTCATTTGGAAATTTATAAGAATTCCATTATTTCATTTCATGTGTGGTTCTAACATTTTCGTGAATACAAAATATTATTCTCCCAAACCCCATACAGATACTTTAGATTTCAAAATTTGGCATCATATTTTTGTTTTTTTTTTCATTCATTCCATACTCAATGATTTTCTTAATACTTTCGTAGTGTTATCGTAAAATTTCGTTTATCACTAAAACTAATTAAAGGGGGACACACTATTTAATTCAATCTATGATGGGTATGTGAAACTGATTTATCGGATTCTATTTCTTATTTTTCAATAATGACATTTTAACTGTTTATATAAATCTTATGTATCTTTGAAATCTTTTCTTCACAGTACAAATAGAGTTCGTCATATATACACTGTGAAAGAAAGTAAGAAACATGCATGCAAATTGAAGACACCTATTAAATCGTCCGTTGCGTCCCCGTTAGGTTTAAAAAATAATAATAATAATTTTTGACATAATTTAATCGAAAGATTTACATGTGTCGTGGTGGTCATGTAAGTGATTAACATTGAAAAATCAGATTTATATAATAAGATATAAATTTATCCATAATTTAATAGTGTATATATAATGTATATAACTGAATTTATGCCCTCAAACTTCTAAAAATAATTTTTTAAATTACTAGAGAAATCTCAACCATTTTTCATATCTCGGTTTAGGTAGTAATACTATATTTTGTTATATAGAAAGATATTCGACTAACTTAGACTCTTTTAATACAGATTAATTTTGATAACCAAATTTAACAATGTTATTAGAAACAAGACATAATGTGCACGTCGCGGGATGGAATTTAGAGGGGTGTTATTGAAGGGTATTATTGTATCTCTATTTTAAGTAGAGTTTTGATGACTTTAAAAATTTTAAAAGGTAACTATTTGGAAAGCAAGTCACAAATTTCACATGACTATTTTTGCATATTCTCAAAGATTCAACTAAATATAACTATAAACATTTAGAGGGGTGTATTGAACTTAACATTTTTGGAGATTTTGGAGTATTGTTAAAATCATCTGTTATTCAACTGATGATTTTTAAAAATTTCCACAAATCTCATGTTATTGAACTTAAAATTTATGTAAAATCATATAGAATATTTCACAATCTCTTGTTATTCAATCAACACTTTTTAAAATTCATATCAAATCTAGTGTTATTCAAAATACCACAACTTTTTCATAGAAGATTATTAGAACTGATTTTAGGTGACTTTTTATAACTTTTTAATTGAAAAATATGACTCATAAAATCACCCATATAGGTGAAACAGGATTTCAGAAAAAAAAAAAATATTGTCGGGAAAGGAACGGGAAGATGCAAATTGATGGCAAAAAAATAGAAGAGGCGAATTGTGACTCTCGTCTCTTGTGCTTCGGATCTACACAAATTCTGGGACTCAAAAGCACAAATCTTCTTCTCCTCCGTCTTCTTCTACTCATATCTTCTTCTCCGTTTTCTTTTATCTCTCCCACTCGTCTTTGTAAATTTGCCCAGAAACCCAACTCGCCGGAAAATTGATGACTCTCTCCCGATTATGAGAATCCTTCGAAGCCGATCCACACGTATCTCAATTCACTAGACGGCCATGTCACTGCCGGTTCGCTTCAACTTTCAATTTCCTAACTTTTATATGTTTCGATTTGTCAAAATTCTGAGTATGCCATGTCTTTGTTAATGCTCTATTGTTTGGTTTTTACTTGGGAATCAAATTGCTAGATGCCATGGCTTTGTTAATATCCTTCGTTGATACTTGTTATTCTGTGGATTTGGGTATTTATTTGTGGTTAGTTATTAGATTTCTGCGATGAGGCAGCTGAAATGTGTGACATCTACTAGTTATTGCTTGTAATTTTAGGTTCCTCCTACTTATGGACTATTCTCCATTTCTCCTCCATTTTGTGTATCTCTTCTGTGATGGCCTGTACCCAAAATCATCTGATATTCCATCAGCTGTCTTAAGTCAGATGAAACAAGAATTTGACTACTGGTACCCACTAGATCTTCGAAACATAAATGGCCTCGTGGCATCAGATGTAATGGTCACATTATGCTGAATTATGAAAAAATGTCAAAGTCAACTGGAAATTTCAGAACCCTGCGCCAGGCTATTGAAGAATTCTCTGCCACTGCTACAAGGTTTTCTTTGGCTGATGCTGGTGATGGGGTTGATGATGCAAATTTTGTATTTGAAACTGCAAATGCTGCAATTTTGCGGCTGACAAAAGAGCTCACATGGATGGAAGAAGTTATGGCTGCTGAATCCTCTTTGAGAACGGGCCCTCCATCTACATATGCTGATAGTGTTTGAAAATGACATGAACATTGCTGTCAGATTGACTGAAAAAGCGTACAAAGATTGTTTGTTTAGGGAGGCACTTAAGAATGGGTTTTACGACTTACAAGCTGCTCGAGATGAGTATAGACTATCTTGTGGCAATGGCGGCATGAACCATGACTTGATACTGACCTTTATGGATGTGAAAACTCGCCTCATTGAACCAATCTGTTTTGAAGAAAGAAGGTTGTGTTGTAACAGCAGGCTGGCCAACATCAAATGAGCCAGATTTGGTGCTCAAGAGTGCTAACAAATATCTGCAAGATTCTATTGTGTTAATGAGAAATCTTCTACAAAAACAGCTCTTAGGTTCCAAGAAGGCTGCCAAGAAAGGTGCGTCTTTATTCGATTTGACTTTATGGTTTTATATAGATCATTTGACTTTGGTATTTTCTTGAATTTCCTCTTGTGTAAATGACTGGCTTTAACGTAGATAGTCTCTGATAATGGGCTGCTCTTTTGGAAGAATAAATTATAATATATGGGCTTTTTGTCTGTTTTTTCTAGGGTTAGTTGCTAGGTGTATATATACTTACAATCATTAGCTTTCTTCTGAGAGAGAGGAGCTTATACTTCAAGGTTCATCTCATACTTCAACTCTTCAAGGTTAGTTATGAGTATTCATATTGATTTAATTATGTTTATAATTTCCACGTTTTTGTTAGTTATGAACAACAACGAAAGCAATTTCATGATGCTTGAATACACGTTTAAAAATTGTTTGGTTTTATGTTTGAATACACGTTTTATAATTGTTTTGTTTTAACGATTTGTGTTTGGTTAACGAGTTACTATTACTGTTTCTCTTATGTCGTTTATGTGAGTTCATGATGCTTGAATACACGTTTCTTTATAATGTGTCTTTGTATAAAATTTGATAGTTATGTTTCTGTGAGATTGTCATTGTGGTTTTTATAGGTTTTTCGTTTTTTTTATTGTATGGCTAGGTATCTCCTACACTATAATGGAAGATCCACAGGTTATGAAATCAAAAAATCCATATAAACATTGGTTAGAACCTGAAAGCAAGATGTTAGTGTGGCTGGTAGTGGATGCAATCAATCAGGGTTTTCGTGATGCTAGTGGCAAATTCAACAAATCAACTGTGGAGACAAGAATATTAGCAACTCTAAACCAAAGTCTTGGAATTAACAAAACCTATAATGAGTACAAAAATAGGATGAAGATCTTGAAGGGTAAGTACCTAGGCTTGGTAGATCTTCTCCGTTTTAGTTCTGGTTTTGGTTGGGACCCTAAAACGAAGAAATTCACCGCTAGAGATGAAGTATGGGATGACTATTTGAAAGTAAGAAAATTTTAACATAAATTTTGTGAATATATAGTAGTATTGCTTATGTATCGAAATTACTAAAGTGTCTTCTTGTTTTTTTAATCTAGGCTCATCCAAATAAAACACATTTGCGTGATGAGTCATTTGAAGATTTACGAATGATATTTGGATCAAATGTTGCAACTGGAAGAAATGCTGTGAGATTAGGCAATGCCACTAATGTTGATAAATATCAAGTGGGAGATAATGAAGGGACAAATGATTTTGATCGTGTCCAAATAATGGATGATGCAGAGGACATAACATACGAAGAAACATCCGTTCATGAAGTTTTTTCTTGATTAGAGAAAAGAAGGGGGGAAAAGCTACCTCAAAGAAAGAGATCTAGAACTGATGAAATGAATACAATAACAAAATTTGGTAGACAGATCTTTAATATGATACAAAAAAGATGGGAAAAGGAAACCGAAGAAAATGAAGCTGAGGACAAGGCTAATAATGTGTGGGATGCTATCAAAGAAATTCCTGATTTAGAGGAAGATTTGTGTTATGAAGCCATGACATTGGTTCACAGCTTAGGTATGAAATTTGGATTCGTGCATATGTCAATAATAGAGCGCAAGGGATGGATTATTCGAAACCTTCGTAAACCTCGAGACTGAAGTTGAACGTATCAAGATGGATTGAAGATGCTTATTTTCGATATTTTATAGATTTTTTTGTTTCGATTTTAGTACTACTTTATGAGGCTTTCTTTTTAATTTGGTTTTACTTTCAGATTGAATTTTTGTTTCTTCCCTCTTACAAGTAATAGACTTTTTATTATTTTTAATTATTGAAGGAGATCGAAACCAGAGATACATATCTTGCATAAGATAAATACAAGCATCTTGCTTGTGCTTTTGACATAGTCTTTGAGGTATTTGCAAGGGTTACGGTTTAGATGTGGGTGCAAAAGCTGGCGTTCATTGTACCAAAAGCTGACGTTGTTTTGTTGTTCCAAGAAATATGGTTAAGGGTTTGCTACGGTTAAAATTGCATCTTATTTTTTTTATTGTTCCGGTTTTTTTGCCGGCTAAAATATGGTTTATTTATTGTGGTGGATAAAATTTCGAGGGGAAATTAGGGTCACTATATATGCTTCGTTCTAGCCGTCATTCAATATATTATTTAGGATCAATAAAACTTTATCAACAGTAGCCGACGTTCCTCGTGAGTTTCCAAGTCCTCGTGAGTTACCATTGTGGTTTCCAAGTTCGACGTTCCTTGTGTGTTAATCAATTTGAGCTTGTCGTTGTGGTTTAAAAAAAGACTGATGTGTCGTTGTGGTCTGTTAATTAGAGCAAATCAATCTGAACGAGTTCTTCATTCTTAGGTTTTATAAAGAGCGATATGTGTCGTTGTGCATTTTTTATTAGAGCTATTCTATATGAGCTCGTCCTTGTTAGGTTTTATAAGGAGCTAATGTGTTGTTATGCTTTTTTATTAGGGTTAGTTGTTAGTCGTTGAGCTTGTCGTTGTTAGGTTTATTTATTTCCAGGTTTCGTATCATGAAGGTTATAAGAGTTAACAAGCAACGAAAGCAATTTCAAACCTGATGATGTCTTTTTCGTTTATCGTTGAGCTTGTTGTTGTGGTTTTATAGCTATGTTTTTGTGTAGGGTTTCGATAATGGATCGCATTGTTCAAGAAAGTGAAGCGTTACAAGCTAGAAAGAAAAAAAAGAAAAAGAATGAGAAAGTTCAAGTCAGATGTTGATATTATGCTACTGGTTTTGTCGATCATTGCGAAGATTCGATATTTCGTACCGCAGATACCACGTGAGATTAGAAAACCAACTACAAGACTTGGGCATGAATACATACAAAATGCATTGGTTGAAGATCGTGAACATTTTCAACATTTATATCGTATGTATCCAGAAGTATTTCTGAAACTATGCAATATTTTTAGATTGAAGATGAGTTTAAAAGACACAAGATATGTTTCAGTTGAAGAAATGCTTGCCACATTTTTGTTCATTGTTGGTCAAAATTCGAGGTACATTCAAGCTCAAGATAGATTCAAGAGATCAAGATTCTCAATAAGTACGAGTTTTAACACAATTCTTAAGGTGTTAATAACACTTGCTCCAAGTTTTATGGCTAAACTCGGACTTGCAGTGCCTACACACATAAAAGATAAAACACGGTTTTATCCTTATTTTATGGTATGAGATTATTTTCATGTCTTTGTTTTCATTTTTTTTTGCAATATAGCTAATATTTTGTTTCTATTTTTCTTAGGACTCTTGATGGAACTCATATCCTTGCAATGATATCAGGACAAAACTCAGCTAGCTATCGTAATCGAAAAGGACAATTATCGCAAAATGTTTTAGCTGCATGTTATTTTGATTTAGAATTTACATATGTTCTTAGCGGATGGGAAGGTTCATCTTACGACGCAAAGGTATTACACGATGCTTTAACAAGAAACTCAAACAGATTAATAGTTCCTGAAGGTACGTAAGTTATATTATGATAACACTAATTATGATATATTATGATATCATATATTATGTTATTGATTTGTAACTTATCTCACTTATTGTATACAGAAAAATAGGGCTGACGATCTATTTCCCCCCCCCCTCGAATGTTCAACATACGATCAGTTCCACCCACACTTTTAACCTCTGTCTATTTCCACACAGAACAGAAGTTTGAAACATTTTTCCCCCCAATTCAAAAGTTCGAATCTTAAATCCACATGGTGATGGTTTTGCTCGGTTAACCACTCTGTAATCCAAATTACAGACCGACCAATTACTTTCTAATCGAAATAAACCAATTATAACCCTAATTTAACCGACCAATTACTTTCTAATCGAAATAAACCAATTATAACCCGAATTTAACCCAAATAATACAACCCATTAACCCGATTTCAACAGAAAACACCCAAATTAAAAAATCCCCAAATCGATCTAACTGAAGAACCCTAATCTGCGAAATCAACCCTAATTGCAATTCCATTTGAATCTTAGTCATGTCGATAGTGGAGCTGAATCATGTTCCGATGGATGATGAGGAACCCAATGATGAAGATATGGAGGACCAGACAGCAAGAAACGATTTCAACCTCGAACTCGCCGTGATCCAGTTTGTCGATGAGCCGCCTATACGCCACAATGTCTATCCCGATAGCGACAGCGATGAAGACGAAGATGTTCGGAGGAGAGCTCATAGCAACATCAGACGTGGTGATGGAACTTTAAACATGGGGCAAGTGTTCTACAACAAAATTGCATTTAAAGAGGCCGTGCTTGACAATGCTCTTAACTCACACCAAAATATCAAGCAATACAGGTATGATAAAACCAAACTTGGGTATAGATGTGTAGGTGAGGGTTGTGAATGGCGTATTTATTGTTCTTGGAGTGTGAAGTCGAGTAAATGGCAAGTGAAGGTCTTCAAGGATTTGCATACATGTACACCTAATGGGCAATGTGAGATGCTGAAGGTGCCATTAATTGCTAGATTGTTTCTTGACAAGATCCGTGAAGAACCAGAGAACTTCATGACGGCCAAGATTGAAGAAATTATCTTTGAGAAATGGAGGATAAGTGTATCAAGGCCTCAATGTCAGGCAGCTAGGATTAAAGCGTTGAAGATGATTGACAGAGAATATGAGTCACAGTTTGCTCGGCTTAGAGATTTTGCTGCTGAGATACAAGACAAATCCAGAATCTATTGTAGAGGTTGACACAGTGACAAATGAAGAAGGCTTAGATGTCTTCAATAGATTTTATGTGTGTTTTGACAGTATTAGGAGGACATGGATGGAGACATGTAGGCCAATGCTAGGGTTAGATGGGTGTTTCTTAAGAGGGAAAACAAAAGGGCAGTTATTGGTAGCCTTAGGGAGAGACGCGGACAATGCAATACATCAAGTTGCTTGGGGTGTGGTTCAGGTGGAGAATGGGACTAACTGGCTGTGGTTCGTGAATAGAATAAAGACTGATCTGGGATTAGAGGATGGTGAAGGCTACATACTTGTCTCAGATCGTCAGAAGGTATGTTCTTATGTGTGTTATGGTTTGTTACATACTTGTCTCGGATCATTGTTATGTGTGTTATGGTTCTGTTTCAGGGGTTACTCTTATGTGTGTGTGTTAATCTTATGTGTGTTAATCTTATGTGTGTTATGTGTGTTAATCTCAAGCTGTGGTAATCTTATGTGTGTTATGGTTCTGTTTCAGGGGTTAATCAAAGCTGTGGAGCTTGAATTACCTCAAGCTGAGCATAGGATGTGTGTCAGGCACATCTATGCAAACTTGAAGACAAAGCATGGCAAGAAGACACAACTGAAGCCATTCATTTGGAATCTAGCATGGAGCTACAATGAGGCAGAGTACAGAGAGAACCTGAAGAGAGTGCTAGACTATGACACAGGTGTCTATGAAGATGTGTTGAAAACAAACCCTGAGAGTTTGTGTAGAACTTTCTTCAAGCTAGGCAACTTTGTGGAGGATGTTGAGAACAATTCCACAGAATCATTCAACAGCTCTATAGTCAAAGCAAGGGAGAAACAGTTAGTGCCCATGTTAGAGATGATTGAAAGACTAGCAATGGTACGGATTGCCAAAAGAAGCGCTAAGTCCCATGATCATAAGGGAGTCTGTACACCTTATGTTGAATGGTTTCTTGCATCAGAACATGAACAAGTCGTAGAGTGTAGGGTTAATAGGAGCACCAACAAGATGTTTGAGGTCAAATTGAGTGGTTGTTCTTACCGTGTGAACTTAGAACAAATGAGCTGTTCTTGCAGGAAGTGGGATGTTACTGGGATCCCTTGTGAGCATGCGTATGGAGTCATCATCAAGCTGAAACTTAAGCCAGAAGGTTTTGTTTGTCACTGGTTTCGTACAGCAATGTGGAGGAGGAACTACACAGAGGGGCTAGTTCCATTAAGAGGGGCAAAATTCTGGCCATGTGGAGATGGGCCTCCTGTGCATCCAGCTCCTGACTTTCCTCAAGCTGGAAGGAAAAAGAAAAGCAAGAAGGTTAAAAGAAAGAAAGGCAAGAATGAGTCTCCTTCTAAGAAGCATCCAAAGATACTGAAAAGAGTAATGCATTGTGGGATATGTGGCAAAGCAGGTCACAACTCTAAGTTCCATCTAAAGAAGAACAAGACCAAGAACAAGGTGAATTTCCTTTTGATTTGCTTGATTTGCTTATGTTAAGGTGATTTTTTGCTTATGTTAGTTATGTTAATATCACAGGTTTCTCAAGCTCAGCCTTCTCAAGCTCAGCCTTCTCAAGCTTAGCCTTCTCAATCTAAACATTCACAAGGAAACCTCACACAAGAAACAATGTTGGACTGAAGAAGGTTTTGGCATGGTGTAGGTCTGCTTTTGCTTATGTCTGTTTTTGGCTATTAGGAACGTTAGGCTAGTACATGACCAATTTTTTTGAACCTTTTGTAAAGGTGTGGTCTCGGTAAAACACCATTTTTGTTAACCTTTTGTAAAGGTTATGGTCTCAGTTATGTTGTCTATGCGAAATGACTATGTAATTTTGCTATCTGATTATATCTCTCTTTTGAACTTTGATTTTGTGCAAATATGTTACATTACCAACTGCAAGCATCCTTACAAAGCATTGTTTCAATTCAAGAAAAACATAATTAAGTAGCATTGTTTGTTCTCTAAACCTGACACATAAAGATTCTTCCAAAAACAGACATAAACCCAAGAACAAAGACTGAGACTGATACCCAAGAACAAAAACAGACATCATTTTCTTCATGCTCTTTTGCTCCTCCATGCTCTGTTTCCCAATCAAGCTTATGTTTTCTTCAACTGTCTTCATTTGCGAAGCTAGTTTCTCTACTTCATCGATCAAAGCATCGTCAAAGCAAGCTACAGTGAAATCGCAGATGCCATTACAATCAAACCAAGCAATTCATTTCAAAGAAATGTGAGGAAAATTACTATTGATTTGAAAGAAATTGAATTGGGGTTAGGGTTCTAAGATTTTGAATTTTGGAGAAGAATGAATTGAATTTGGGGTTTTGTGGGTTGGGTTTTACCGATATTAGATTGGGTATAATACGGGTTTCGGTTTCTGGGTTTCTTTTTCGGTTTGGTTGGTTAACCGAGAAAAACCATCACCATGTGGATTTAAGATTCGAACTTTTGAATTGGGGGGGGAAAATGTTTCAAACTTCTGTTCTGTGTGGAAATAGACAGAGGTTAAAAGTGTGGGTGGAATGGACCGTATGTTGAACATTCGGGGGGGAAATAGATCGTCAGTCCAGAAAAATATTATTTAGTTGATTGTGGATTCACCAATCGTCGTAATTTTTTAGCTCCATTTCGAAGTACTCGCTATCATCTTCAAGACTTTAGAGGACAAGGAAAAGATCCTGTTAACCCAAATGAGTTGTTCAACCATAGTCATTCTAGCTTGCGAAATGTAATAGAGAGAATTTTCGGTATCTTGAAGTCAAGATTTCTTATCTTCAAATCTGCACCCCCTTTTCCATATAAGACGCAAGCAGAGTTAGTACTTGCTTGTGTTGTTTTACATAATTATCTTCGTAGAGAATGTCGTTCAAACTTGTTTCCTCCCGAAGAAGATGTCGAAGAAATTGACATCAACGAAAGAGATTATGATGAGAATAATGAGGAAGAACATCTTAACGGTACTCAAGAACAACAAAGAGTGTTTGCTAATAACTGGAGAGCAGCCATAGAGGAAAATATGTGGACAGATGCTATGAATATGGGGTCATGATGCAATACTATTACTATGCTTTATCTTTAGTTTGTTTATATTCTTCCTATTGAGTAATTTCTTTTCTTTTTTCTTTATATATCTAGAACCAACAAAATTCATAAAACGCTTTGTTTCCTTTGATTACATTCTTTCTCATTTACAACTATTTGTCTTTGAATCTAATTTCTCAGACAATGGTCAAAAGAATCAAATGGCTTGCTCTTCTTGTTTCTTTGGTTCCACCGTTGTACGAATGGCATCTTCTTGTTTCTTTGGTTCCACCGTTGGGGGTTCTTAAAGCACACATTTGTGCAACATTCTCTGTTTTTCCATTTATACACGTCTTGTCATCATGAAACTGGTTTTCTGATTTTTCAATGTTTATTAGGAAGCAATAGTTAGTACAACTTTAAGAACTTACTTGCAGTGGTATGAAAAAGATGCTTCTCTATGTGTTGTACGTACATGTGATTCCATGGGGTGATATAGACTCATTCGCCATGCTTCAGAGACAACTAGGGGTGGACATACTTGTAACATGCCATACCCACCAGTTCACGGCCCACAAACACGAAGGAGTGGTGATAAACCGGGGATCTGCAACCGGAGCTTATAACAGCATAAACCAAGACATTAACCCAAGCTTTGTTCTTATGGATATTGATGGTTTACATCTATAAGCTAATCTACGGAGAGGTAAAAGTCGACAAGATCGAGTTCAAGAAACCCCCACCACCAACTCTGCTCCTAAGTCCAAAACCGTTTTATGTTTCCGTCTGGTATCACTCCTAAGATTTGGAACTTTCTTTGTGAAAATAATTTTTAATTTATCAATTTGGAAATTTGGAAATTTGAACACTGATTAGTGAATACAAAAATTTTGCCGTTTATAGACTTCGGTTCATGGTTCTAACGCCAGAGAGGAACAAATAAACTCCAGATAGTGCAGTCGACGTAAGCCCGTAACTATTTGATAAGAGGCGGTGCAGTTTCTTCATAAGATGAGAAACGAGAGAGTCTCGTATCTTTATTTGCAACAAAGAGAGAATAAACGAACAAGTCATATTGATTCACATAGCACAAAAGACAAAAGTCACATGCTTCAATATCTCGACATAACCACATGATTCAAACGAAAAAATCATATTGCTTCAATATCTCGACAAGAATCATATTTTAAAAAATGTTGTTTCCTTTTCTTATTTTAAAAGTATACTAAAATCACCCAAAGTTAATAATAAAATCTCATCAAATCCCAAATCATTTAAAATATAATCTCTTAAAAACTCTAACAAATAATCAAATCCCATAAAAACTCATTAAAATCTCTCAAAATTCTAAAATATTAAAATCTTACAAAATCTCCTAAAATGTTAAGTTCAATACACCCCCTTATAGAACATCCTAAACTTTTATAGAGTATTTCCAAATTTACATAATACTTTTATAGAATATTAAAGGTTTGTATTCGATTATATAAATTTAAGCATCATAACATAAATTTTGCTTATCTTTCAACTAATACATCTTTTATTGACCTACATAAACATCCTACCCATAAAAAAATTCGGTATGAGTCGAATGAACAATATGATGATCTTAATTCATATTTGGATGTAATTACAGCTAGAAAAAAACAGAGGAAAAGTGGAGTTCTGGGCGAGACACTGCCATCTTGCCCGATGATGGTGGCGGAAATGAGGTGGTTGCCTTCAATTTTGCACATGAGATGGTCACCAACGGATGATTCTCACAACTTCTTCTTTTTCGACGGCGAGATTTTCACGGAAACCTTGTGCTTAATAGTTACAATGTAAGGGAGTGCTAGTAATAGTTTCTTTTCTAAAAGCAAATTACAATATACAGGAGCTATAACTTTTACAATATACATAGAAATAGAAGTCGTAATGCCATAAACATAGGCATATGACGTTGTTAGATGAGGCAGCACTTAGAGATACAATTAGAGATAAAAAAATGCACTGCTTTGTGAATATTTGATAAAGATACAATACTTTTGATGATTAAATTTTTATGAAGAAAAATTGTATAATCAATAATCAATAAACTAATAACATATATTTTAATTCAATGATAAAATAAATTATTTTTGTTTTATTTGAAAAACACAAAACTTTTATTAACTTACAAAAATCATGGATCCAATAAATATAGAGTTATAAAGATACTCGTATTAGATTACTTTTTACAGATATGTAAACTAATAACACCAAAGTTTAATCAATACACTAAAAGTTCTAAAGTCTTTCTATAGGTTGACACATCAGATTTTTTAAACTTTCTGCATCTGCAAAAAAAAATAGTCAATCACAATATTTCAAATAATACACATAATCTAAGTTTATAACGATGGGCTACAGATTTTAAAATCTTGGCCTATTTTATAAAATGCAAAAGTATTTCACTAAAAGTTCTAAAGTCTTTTCATAGGTTGACACATTAGTTTTTTTAAAGCTTTCTGCATCTGACACCTCAGCAAAAAACAGTAGCCAATCACAATATTTCAAACAATACACATAATCTAAGTTTATAATGATGGGCTACAGATTTTAAAATATGGGCCTATTTTATAAAATGCAAAAGTATTTGCCAGTAATATTTAATATTTTATGGGCTTTATAGTTAGTTTTTCTATTTCAAATTAAACTAACTAAAAGTCCTAAAGTCTTTCTATAGGTTGACACATCAGCTTTTTTTAACCTTTCTGCATCTGACATCTCAGCAAAAAACAATAGCTAATCACAATATTTCAAATAATACACATAAGCTAGGTTTATTATGATGGGGTACGATTTTAAAATATGGGCCTATTTTATAAAATGCAAAAGTATTTGCCATTAATATTTAATATTTTATGGGCTTTATAATTAGTTTTTATTTCAAATTAAACTAAAAGCAAAATTGATATTATTTATAAATTATTTTGAGCTATTGAATTAAACTTTAAATTGAATCCGGAAAAAATCATCTTATACCGAATGACGTAATTGCTTAATTTTTTAACATTTTCAATTAGAAAAATAACCTCTAATCTTATTTAGTCAAATATGAAACCTCTTATATTATTTAATAGTTTGAACAAAACAATCTTTCTTACAATAAAAATCGTCGAAGTAAAATGCATTATAGATGGGTTTTAATTCTACATATTCTTTGGTTAAAATAAAATCTTTTAAATATTATATCTTGTATTTAAAAGGAAACATTGTAAGTTCTTTTCAGTTGTTTACCTGTTATTTCGAGAATTTGTCTAAGTAATTTTAATTCCAAAAAAATAGTATATTGAAATGCATAAAAACAAAAACAAAAAACAAAAATATTTTAACGTTATAAAATTAATCATAATTATATATATATATATATATATATATATATATATATTATGATATGTAAGTAAATTTGAGATTTAGTTTCTTAAAAAATTTTTTCTCCCACATCGTTTATATGTGAGAAAAAAAAATCATAAATTCTCTTTTAAATTCTCTTTTAGATGGAATAATTTAAATCAATGTAGTATATAAAAAAAACTTTGAGGCTTAAGAGTATGCAATTTTTTTCAATTTTTGTGTTACTATACAATAACATAACATTTGACTAATAAATAAAATTTCAAATTAATTATCTCATATACAAAATGTATCTACATATAACGTAGACAATGAAAATTTCGAAGAATGTCTCTGTCATTTTTCTTCTGGTTTGAGTCTCTTAAACTCTCTAATTTGAATTGAATTGAAGTGCAATATATTGCTCGACGTCTTGTAAAATATGAGATAGCCAAGCCCAAACAAATGATGAGAATTGTGTGATTGGATAACATAAGTATACTTTAAAATTGAAAACAGTATCGTTTCTCTATCAACCATCTAAAAATTATTGTTTGCCAAAAAATTAAGGCTTAGATTCATAATTAGTTTCCAAAGCAATGTTAATTGGGTAATTATAATAATGTTTGGAATAAACTATTTAAAATATGGGCTTCTTGCTAAACTAGATCCTTATTTGAAGTCAATTCCAAAACTAGACCCCTCTTCCTTTTCTTTTCAAATCAAAATGCCTTAAAATACCCCTCATCGCTTCTTTTTTCACAAAACCTAGCGCAGACTTCTCCTGTGAAGTCTGGTAGCTGGGTTTGAAAACAATAACCCAAAGATTCTCACGTAATAACAAAATGTCATCGTCTTCAATAGTTCCCAACCACACTTACCAAACAAAATGAGCTCTCAATGCTTCAAACAACCGAATTAATGATGTTAATGCTTTAAACTGAGTTAAAAGCTCCATTTTTGTTGATCTCCTCTCTCATTTCAACTATTTAACCTATAATATCGTTTCAATATAACCATCCTATATCTTGCGATTACTAAGATTCAGCATAAATAACACTTGGGTGCTTGGGTATTGTTGGGCGGATCAGTCTTTGGCCGTTAAGAAGCTAAACACCAAGCTCAAACCGATCTTGGTAATTTTGCTTCATTTCTCTCCGATTTCCAGAAGGCAGACTTCATGGGTGAAGTCTCAATAGTCAACTAGGGTTAGTTTTGCAATGACTTTTTGGGTCTCAGACTTCACGATTGAAAACCACGATGAAGTCTGAAGTTCTCCTTTGAAAACAAAAAACGGTGTTAACTCACCGTCGAAGTCTGGTTACAAGGGGTCTAGTTTGCAATTGACCGTTAAGTCTGACTTTGTTACAAAGACTTCTCTGCATCTCCTCTCTTTNTCACTTGATAATCGATTTCTCTCCTTGCTTCTAGTCTTGCTTCAAATCAACATTGGAGATGTGAGACAGTGTAAACATAATTAAGCTAATAAAAAGTATTGTTGCTGCGACTATCCGCCAAGATGCTAGCTCCTGCACTACGTTTATTCCCACCACTAATATGACGTCTCACAAATACTTGTCCAAGACCACCTTTCCCCAGCTTTCTCTCATCCTTATGTAGTGGTGATCCTCCAACTTGGACCTGATAGGAGACAGATTCGTTAGTCATTAGAGAGCATGAATGACATGAACGTATTAACAAGGAATCAAAATATATCAAGCTTTTCGGTAGCACAAGAGACAAGAATGACATGAACGCATAAACCTAGGAAGGAAAGGAAAACGTAAAGAAGAATCAAAAAGACACATTTCAACAGATTAAGGGCTAGACAGTGTAATTTTAAGATGATTATATTAACTGGGACCATGAAGATGATGCGTACTATATATCTCTTATAAGTTGGTTTCGTGTAATTCAAGAGATGCATGTAGATATGAAATATTGCCAAAGCAATGGCTCCAACAGTCCATAGAAATGAACGGGTTCTATCAAAATGCCACAATATTCAGAGAAAATGGTATCCAATCTGCCATTCTGCAAAACACAACGAACTCAATTCCGCCATTCTGCGAAAAAGAGATCTTTCAGATCAATTACAAACCTCTACAAGAGTTTAGACGGATCTGTAATAAAACTTCAAATTGCCTTATTCCAAAAGGTATCAAGAGGGTTGTGAAATTAAAGAGTTACAACAAAATATCAGCAGGATCAAGACAAGAACCCTAAAAGAGGAGCCCAATTTTGAGATTCACTAAAGTTGGAAACTTTGGGATTGATGTTGTAGTATGAATCAAAGAGAAATGACGCAAACCCAGAATTTTGATTCACAATCCGAGAGTGAATCAAAACGTAGTTTAAGAAAGATCGTACCTTTGAAATTAAAGGGGTGAAGAGAATAATATAACCCTATTAACGAAGCAACAAAAACAGAAGAAACCCTCAAGAGGACTTTTTGGATGAGGGTATCATGAAGACCTCTTATGAAGATTAGTTTGTGGTGGCTGCACTACGGAAAATCAGAATTTATAGGAGGTAAAAAATGAGGGCATGAATGACGTCGTTGTGGCCATTAATGGGTGACGATGGAGTTAAATTTCATTAACTGGGAGAAGATGAACCAAAACATATGGGAAAAGAAGTGATTTTAGGGTTTGAAGAAGAAAGGTTGAAGATAAGAAGTCATTGGGCTTCATTGACAAAATATTACGAGAATGGGCTTAGGAAGGAGATTTTAAGTGATGCTGATGTGGCAATAAGATCAGAGATTTTAGAAAAAAAGTGTGGAGCATGTGGTCTCACATAGTAAAGAAAAAGTAGCTGATGTGGATATGAGAGAAAAGAGATTTATTATATATATGGATTATATAATAATGTTTATCACAAAAAGTTGTAATTATATTTAACTTTTAATATGTTTTTTTGTGTGAAATTTTAAAAAAGGGCTTCTTGCTAAACTAGACCCTTATTTGAAGTCAATTCCAAAACATGACCCTTTCTTCCTTTTCTTTTCAAATGCCTTAAAATACCCCTCATCGCTTCTTTTTTCACAAAAAATACGCTAGCGCAGACTTCTCCTGTGAAGTCTGGTAGCTGGGTTTGAAAAAACAATAACCCAAGGATTCTCTCAACGATAACGAAAATGCCATCGTCTTCAATAGTTCCCAACCACACTTACCAAACAAATTGAGCTCTCATTGCTTCAAACAACCGAATTAAGTGATGTCAATGCTTTAAAACTGAGTTAAAAGGCTCATTTTTGTCGATCTCTCTCTCATTTCAACTATTTAACTCTATAATATCGTTTTCAATATTTACATCCATATATTTGCGATTTACTAAGAATTTCGAGCAGTAATAACACTTGGGTTGTTCTTGGGTACTGTTGGCGTGATCAGTTTCTTGGCCGTTTAAGAGTAAGACGCTAACAAAGCTCAAAACGAATCTTGGTAATTTTTGGCTTCGATTTTCTTCTCGATTTTTCCAGAAGGCAGACTTCATGGGTGAAGTCTCAATAGTCAACTGGGGGTTAGTTTGCAATTGACTTTTTGGGTCTCAGACTTCACGATTGAACCACGATGAAGGTCTGAAGTTCTCCTTTGAAAACAAAAACGGTGTTTAGACTTCACCGTCGAAGTCTGGTTACAAGGGGTCTAGTTTTGCGAATTGACCGTTAAGTCTGACTTGTAGACAAAGACTTCTTTCTGTGAAGTCTGCGAAAAAAGGCGGGTTAGGTTTGTGCAATTGACCGGAGCGAAGACTATTTATCGAGACTTCATCTGGGAAGTCTGCATGAAAAAGGGGTTTAGTTTTGCATTTGACCAAAATTCCGAAACATTGACTATTGGTAGAGCTTCTCGGTAAGTGGAAGGTCTACAGACCATCGGTAATGGGTCTGGAATGTTAAAATATTTTTTTTGGTCAATTGCAAAATAACTCCTTTTTCTATAATGCTCAGACGAAGTCTCATGTAAAGTCAACTCTGGTCAATTGCAGAAACTATACCCTAGCTTAGTGGGTAGACTTCGCCGAAGAAGTCTCTGAAGGCAAAAAGACTTCATCGTAGGAAGTCTAATTAGCGTAAATAGACTTCTTAAATGAAGTCTATTACCGAAAAAGACTTCCTAGATGAAGTCTACTAAAAAAGTCAAAACGGTGGTCAATTGCAAAACTAGACCCACACTGGTATAAATCTTCTCTGACGAAGTCTCTCCTTGTGTAGCAGACTGCGCATGTGAAGTCTGCTAAAAAAGTCAAAATCTGGTCAATTGCAAAATTAGACCCGTGCTTCAGACTTCACGGCGAAGTCTGCTTCAGATAGCAAAGCAGACTTCATCAGAGAGAAGTCTACTAAGAGACTTCGCCTGTGAAGTCTCTAATGATAATAGTAAAAATGCAATTTTAGCCTATTTGTAATTAGTTTTTTTTTTCTTGTCCTAACATGTGTGTTACGTATGGCTTTTTGATGTTTTAGAAATTTGAACTATTTTAATCGCATAATTATTTTTTTATATTTTTTTCTGAACTTATAAGGTGTTTAGGTTATAAATTTAGACTTCACGGGCGAAGTCTGCTTCAGATAGCAAAGCAGACTTCATTGGAGAAGTCTACTAAGAGACTTCGCCTGTGCAGTCTCTAGTGATAATTTCAGTAAAAATGCAATTTTAGCCTATTTGTAATTAGTTTTTTTTTTTCTGTCCTAACATGTTTTTTACGTATGGCTTTTGATGTTTTAGAAATTTGACCTATTTTTAATCGCATAATTATTTTTATATATTTTTTCTGAACTTATTGGGTGTTTAGGTTATAGAATTTAGACTTCACAGAGGATGTCTGTGCGTAGACTTCGTTCGAGAAGTCTCTTTGCACTATCTTTTTAAAAAATGGATTTGTATCATATATAATATGCATTTTCGAGATTTTAAATTTTTTACATGTGTATTAATTATTGTTGTTAGTTTATGTCTGAATTTCACATCTCAATGTCTTATATTCTATCTTAAATCGATTTTACGAATTTCTGATAATTATTTTTCAACAGACTTCACCTTTGAAGTCTACTGTGAAACAAACTAACAGTTTGCCTTTGTGTTGTTTCAAATGTCTTTCAGAAATGGTTCATGTACCTGCTGTCTTTGGAGAATGGGTGATGAGAGACTGTAAGTGGCATTTTGAGGTGGATCATCCCAAAGGAGGGAGAATGTTTTTCTTGAGTGATTCTTGTAACAACCGTACAGACTCATATGAGAGGAGACACTAGCAGACTATGAGCTGGAGACAAGAAGCGACTTCGTTTCTGATGTTAATTAATGTAACTCGTTGTCCTTGTAATGTCATGTTTGCTATTAACGGCATTTCGGATTGTCCTTTCATGCAGTATGCGTGGTTCAAATGATCAAGGTTGCGGTGTGGTTATTGAAAGTTAATGTAAACGATGTTGTGACGTTGCGTTCGAGTCGTGGTATGGTAGTGGCATGGTGCTGGTAAAAGGTTGACGAAGACCTTGAGGATTAGAGAGTGAAGACGAAGATATGGAATGACGATGGTGGTGAGGTTAACGTCAACGACGATGGTGATGATGATGATGATGATGCGGAAGAATCTCATGCTGGTGAGGTTAAAGAAAGAATACCTTGAGGATTATACTGTGTATGGGAAAGTTGAGGATGAGGATGGTAGTGAAAATGATGATGAGGATAATAACGTGTCCTGTTGCGGAAGGTGGCTTTGTTTGGTGAAAGGCCCAAGATCCAACATGACATGGTCAGACGGTATCTATACGACTGCGAGTTTTCGCTACAAAGGGATGCGCTTGTATCCGAGCTGCGGTTGAGCCGGCTATAATGTCGAAATTCACGGTTCAAAAGTGCATAAGTCTACACAAAAGTTGTTCGTAGCCATTGCGGTGTGAAAGGATGCAATTGAGGATTAGAGCGGCTGTGAAAAATGAACAAAAGGGTTTTGGTTACCTTGTACAAAAATGATGATACTGAATGTTGCAAACCGAATTTCTCCTGCGCACGTCATGCTCCGAGATATATTGCTAACCTGTTTTATGATGAATGGGAAACAATCGAATGGAGTAACGCCGAAGATGATTAGATCTGCAATGAAGAATAAATATGGTATGCAGATGAATTTATACATCACTTCCTATAGAGCTTTAATATTTGCACAACACTTGGTGAGGGGAACAGCTGAGATGGATATGAGCAGCTGCCGTCTTATCTCTATCGCATCGGGCTATGCCAATCCCGGAACTGTCACTGATCTTGTGGTTGATGATCAAAACAGATTCAAATATCTGTTTATGGCTCTTGGAGCCTCTATTACCGGTTTTCAGTTTCTGAAGAGATTATGGTGGTGGATGGGTGTCATCTACCGGGGAAGTATGGTGAAGTTATGCTAGTGCTTGCGGCCAGGACGGGAATTTTCAAATATTCCCGCTAGCTTTTGCTATTGTAGACTCTGAACAATGATGAAGCATGGCAATGGTTTTTTCACTAAGTTGAGTGGATGTGTCTCTGATCAATTTCCTTTGTCATAGTGTCCGACAGGCACGCTCGATTAAGAATGCCATTGAAACTGTTATGCCATGGGCAACAGAGGGATATGTTATTATCACCTACCAGAAAACATAATCACGAGTACAAGGGAAAGCACTTATGTACTTGGTCAGAGGGGATGCGTATGCCATTTACGCATTATGATTTTAACAGATACATGGACGCCTTACGTGAGACAAAGCCCGATCTTGCAGCTTACTTGGAGGCGAGATGTGAAACTATGGGCCCGCGTTCACTTTCCAGGAGAACGATACAACATACAAACGAGCAACATTGCTGAATCGATAAACTCTGTACTTAGCCAGCTCGAGGATTTCCCATACCCTTTCTTTTGGAATTCATACGAGAGAAGCTAGGAAGATGGTTTTCTAAAAGAAGAAGACCTATCAGTCTCACAACCAAACATAGCAAGGGAGTTGAATATTTGCTAACAATACCAGCATTATGCTGACCAGATGACTGTCGAACGCATAGACGGTTGGCGATTTCACGTGAAGGGAGGACATAGAGATTGTATCGCTGATTTCCAACATCGAACATGTGAATGTGGAGTGTATGATGTTGAGAAAATACCTTGCTCGCATGCTATTGCTGCTGCTCCGAGCTTAAAATGGATGTTGCCGCCCTCGTATGCCCCATCATACACAAAGGAAATTTGTATTCGACGTATGCAGGCAACATCTTCCCCAAAACCGTCGATATAAAAGAGCCCGAGTTTGCCAAGGTTTTCCCTCCACTCATCCGGCGTCCTCCTGGAAGGCAGAAGAACTCAAGGTGGCAAACGTGGCTTGAAATCGCAGAAAGACTACGCCAAAACCGCGGAAGGCTCACAAGCAATATAGTTGTTCAAAATGCAGGCAATCTGGACATACTCGCGCTAACTGTGTAAGTAAAAATCTTTGTTTTGAGTGGGCTCTGTTTTTGAGGGGACTCTGTTTTTAAGAGGACTCTGTTTTTTTTTTTTTTGTTACGTAGCGTTTCAAGGTTGAAGGAAAGTAGAAGTCTGCTCTTGAAGTCTTCCACAGAAGTCAGTCCAGGACGCATACAAAGTCTTCAGAAGAAGTCTGTATTTGAAGTCTCCCGTAGAAGTCTATAATCAGATGTTTAGTATGCAGATGAAGTCTTCTGTTGTAGTCTGTGGATGAAGTCTTGCATTGATGTCTAAAATTAGGGTTTTCTACGAAGATGAAGTCTACAACTTTTTTACATATATAATTATGCTTTTATAAGTGGTTTTAATTGTATGACCAGTTTATTTTTGTCATGTCTAATGTGTATTCTAAGCCACCGTGTTGGCTAATCAACTTGTTGTATTACCCTTCAACGATTTTAATTCCAAATTTCAGGTGATTTTAAAAAACAGTAGTTCACGATAATTACTTATATAATAAGGTTCGAACCATAGATAACATAATAAGGTTTGAAGATTACATAAAGGATCAGGTGCTCTTTGATCCTCCGGCCAAAGATTCAGACATTTCTCGTGCCTTCTCATTGAAACGGTCCGATCTTTGATATAGACTTCAGCAACGGATTCCACAAAATTATCTCCTTCACCCACTTCTGGCTCATACAACATATTACAAGAGCCTCAAATACTGTGGGTTATGTTGTAAGTCGGCTCTCCATTGCTCAGGGAGGAGCATCTTCAAGTAGATACACCGCGATGGACATTAGGGTGGTAGAATCGGGGTGCTGAAACGAAACCTACATTACCCAAACCGTCACGATATTTAGGAGGGGTATTGGATAAAAAGAATTGAAGTGTTTTATCAAAACTTACGCGTGGGGTTTAATCGGGTATCCGGGCGATAATGAACAATCACTTTGAAATCCCTCCCTCATAAGGGTGTCATAGGGCCAAATAGCAAACCCTTCCAATGGAAACATGTCATCGGCCACAGGTCCTAAAAAAAAAATTGGTAAGAAATTAGAAGATTGTATGAAATTGTAAGAAATTAGAAGAAGCTGTATAGAGATTACCTGCCGTGAAGTGAGCATTCGGATTCTTCAAGAGGTTCTTCAAACTCTTTTCGATGCTTTTTACTGTGAACAACATTTTTTTTTATAAAAGATGATAATTGGAATTTCCTTAAAAAGCAATAGATGAAACTGTAAATTTTAGATCTACTCAGTAATATAGTCGGTTTGCGTGTTTTGGAGAAGAGTAATAAATGATAAGAAGCGACGTTTCACGAAGGTCCGTTTCGTTTTGCGTTTGAGAAGTCTAAATGAGAAGTCTCCTAAGAAGTCTATTACTAGGGTTTTGTACGTATACGAAGTCTCCGTAAGGAGTCTGTATTTGAAGTCTGCCGTAGAAGTCTATAACTAGATGTTCAGGACGCATATGAAGTCTCCCGTGGAAGTCTGTGGATGAAGTCTTCTATTTATACTTGTATGACCAGTTATTTTCTGTGGAAGTCTGTGGATGAAGTCTACAATTGATGTCTAAAATTAGGGTTTTGGACGAAGATGAAGTCTACAACTTTTTAACTTATATTTATTATAGTGTCTATAACTTTTTGTATTTTTGGGTTTTCCTTAGATAGCAATAGATGAAACATAACAAAATATACGGTTATGCTAGATTTTATACAACATACAAAACCATAGTTAAATATCCATATTTATACAAAATACAAAATATCAAGATTTATCGCTCATCGTACAAATCCAAACCTTCGTAACGCGGCTTCTCAGTCCCGTTATGCCGAGCTCATCGTATATTTCTGTAGCCATCTTCTCCCTTATGAACTTGATGTTCTTATCAACACAAGCGGGTTTGATGAAATTGTATGCCCAGCGCATGACACTCGATGTACTTCAGGCAATACACTCCACAGTCACCGCTGTTATTGTTTTTAGGAACACTCTTCTGTGGAACCCGCTCGTATGTGTAAAGCTCATAAGGGTACTTATCTTTTAGCTCGGGAGGAGCTACAATGTTCATAATATAAGCCATTATATCGCAAACAGGAATAATTGCAGCCTCAATCTCCATATCTTTGCTGACCGTTAGATCGCTATCCCCAAATAACGATGTGTCTCTTATGAATATTAATCAGTAGAGCAACCCAATGCATAGCCTTGATTATAAGGGATGTGTAGATTTCATCCAACATCTTCACCCCCACATCTTATTAGATCTGCAGAAATTTGGTTGCTTCCGGTGGCAAGATCATACGCACCAGGAGGTAGGCATCTGCCCCTCCGTGTTCATCACCAGTTTCAGAAATTTTTCATACTTAGACCTCCACAACGTGGTGAAGATGGAATCAATAAAGCAGATTCTGTCGCTCCTAAACCATTCTGGATGCTTCGTGAACCGTTGTCGTAGTAGTATTGATTCCAGCATCAATGTGCTGCAGTAAGCAAATAATTAGTTATTGTTAAGCAACCTTACAAGTAACGATAAAAAAAAAAGTATCCATATAAAGTCTGAGAGTGAAGTCTGAGAGTGAAGTTTGAGACTTCACTCTCAGACTTCACTCGCAGACTTCACTCTCAGACTTATTACAAGAAGTCTCACCAGGTCCCAAAGCCATATTCTGGGAGTCATAAGCACTTGGTACCAGTGTTGGTTGAGTGTTCCTTAGGTTTTTATTATTCAACTCCTTTAAAATGAAGTTACAAACATTCAAAATCACGTCACATATAAATGTTTAAAAAGGGTTATTTAATTAGTGCAACTTACGGGCAAGTGCGCCAAGAAGGCAGTCAGCTTGGCTTTTTTGTCAACATGGCAATAGGCCAAAGAGTACGATACATTCAAGCCACACATCCCGAACAACCAGCCTCTTGCAACTTTTTCTTATTCACCCATTTTCTTCCGCAATTAGCATTGCTGCTTTCTCTCTTCAAGTTCTGTTTTGCCCTTTTTGCTTTTTCAAACTCCGTATCTATATCTTTGGAGTTTTCTACCAGCACAACACTGCCTTCACTGCTCTGCATAGTTTGAAGCAAACATAGTTTGAAGCAATTATGTCAATGGACAAACAAACATCTTTTTATTGCAAAAACACAAACAATCATTCTAACATTTCCCAACAACAATCCAAAATAGAAGTTTAAACATGCCAACAAATTTCACATCATCTGTCTCATTGCCTACTCATGCCAGCTACTCTTTTACTTTTCCTCTGCCCCTTGGGAATCGTTGGGTCAAGGTTTTGAAGACTAACCCCTTGCTCAGGTTGATTTGATTTGGCTTAAGATTCAGCCTGCTTCTCCTGAGGATTCTCTTTCACTTCCTCGGGTATATTCTTCATAGCTCCGCTGGTGAACTTATCAAAAGCAGAACTAAGACCGTCTACTTTGTCAGTGAGTAAGACAATCTTCGTTCCAGCTCAACCAACTGCCCCTTCAACTCTGCTCAAACGTGTTGAGTCGAGTGTCAACTACATCCTTCAACGCATCACATATGCGCTGCTCAAATTCAGGGATAGACGAGCTTTCTTCAAACTACTCTCTTTAGGAGCTTCTAGCTCCTCTTTAAAGCCATGATAAGGCTCATCATTCACTTCATCCTTCACCTCTGCCTTCACCTCTGCCTTCAATTCAAAGGAACCTTCACCTTGAAGTTTGTGAGCAACTCACCCGTAGACTTCCAGTGTCCTTTACACCACTGCCAAGGGTTACAAGGATTAGTTGAGAAATGTCCATACATTGCTTTCACAATGTTGACAATTCTCTCATCCTCATTACTCATCTATCGTGTGGAAACATCTCATCAAATGGTTTTTCCACAAAGCTGTAGACTGTGGTCTACAAACATAAACATGAATAGAGAGAGATCAGATAATATATAACAGACACACATGTGTGAAGGAGATCATATTATATATAACAGACATACCTGCTTGAGGATGCCATTTCTGAGGTTTTTTCTCCCTCTCGATCCTTTGTAAGCTAGGAGAGGTGGCCTTGAGTCAGTGGGCTCAGTGGGGTTAATGGGGAAAGGTTCTCCAATCTCTTTTGCTAATTCTGGTAGGGCAAAGTAGATCCAGGACTGCAACGCTTGGACAAATCCGTGGATGTGATAAGTCCTGGTGATATCAGCAGTCTTCACCGATGAAATCAGAATATTGAAAGCTACTCTTCCCAAGGATATGCAACAAACTTGTCCAGATCCATCACCAACCTAGCAAGGTTCACATTGATGCCCTGATGGTGAGGGTGAGCATGATGCAGCTGGCAAGGATGGCTAGAAACCCCAACCTCACTCGATCTTCCGAACTCCATTGACCAGAGCGTGAACACGCTGATGCCAACTCTTCATAGCTTGGTCCAACAGCCACATCGACTCCAAGCTTTGTCCAAAAATCCTTCAGCTCATCCGTGATCTCAGCCTCAGGCTCCGGATTCATAAGGTTTTCAACATAATCGCAGTTGAGCCGGGTGATGTGTGCAAACTCGTTTAAAGAGAATCTCACTGGGATTGCACCAACTAGGCTCCAAATCTCATGCTTTAGATGGCATATAAGTTGGAAACTGAGCATATAGTGGACCAGCCTTGATGCCCATGCGATCCCTTGCTCGTGGTACATTAGGAGACACAAAGAGGGGAAGTCCAAAGCGTCTTCCATTCACCTTGAGTTAGTGCACCCCTGACAGCATCAAGAAGCTTAGGTGACCGCTGTAGTAGCCTATACTCTTCTCAGGCGCGGGCTCAGAGTCTTTGGTGAAATGCGAGGTGGAAACTGAGGCAAATCGTGAATAGCATCCTTAACTTCGTATTCAGTTATGTCGCGCGAAAGACCATATTCAAACCTATATCATAGAAGAAACGGGAAAGTTAGATAACTGTGACGTGTACGGACTTCGCCGGTGAAGTCTTCATATAGACTTCCCTTATGAAGTCTCCAACAATCTAGTAAAAAGGGAAGAGATTTAACTGAAATTTAATTTGATTAGTTGTACGAAGATGTGAATGAAGTCTGGGATTTCCAGAACTGCGAATAAAATAAAAGATTGGGTTTAGATACAGAAAAAAAAAAAGAAGAAACAGCTCAGAGAAAGAGTAGAGAGAGTGTGTCGTCGTAGAGAGAGTGTCGTCGCATGGTGATTTTCCGGCGAGAAGAGGTGTCGTCGTTGAGAGAGTTTGGGGTTTTCCCGCAGGGAGGAAGAAAATCGATAACTTACGGCGAAATAGGAGAGAGAGGAGTAAGAGAATCGGCGGCGTTTTGAGAATTCCGGTGACTTTAGCTGTTTCGGAGAAGGAAAAGAGCGATGGAGATTTCTTAATTTTTTTTAGCAGATGTAACTTTGTTTAACCTAAACGTCTTTTCAGTCTCCGAAATTTCTATCTTGACAGACTGTAAATTATTTAAATTTTTAAAAATTAGAGTAATATCGGTTACGTACAGACGAAGTCTATTGTAGACTACGACAAAGAAGTCTCTCGTAGAAGTCTGGGTGTGAAGTCTGGTCGTGAAGTCTATAGTCTGTCATTTTCAGACTTCATTTGGAGAATTCACTAACAGACTTCGTATATTTACAGCTGTAAATTGTTTATGCAAATCGGTAAATGTACAGTTACAGCTGTAAATTTTTTTCCCCAAATTTTTTTCCCCCCAAAATTAGATAATCGGTGACTTACAGAGGAAGTCGGTAGCAGCCTTCGCCAAACAAGTCTCTTATAGAAGTCTGCATGTGAAGTCTAGCCATGAAGTCTATAGTCTGTCATTTTCAAACTTCATTTGGAGACTTCGCTAACAGACTTCGTACATTTACAGCGGTAAATTGTTTAGTAAATTTTTGTTTTTTTTTCCCCCCAAAATTTTTTTCCCCCAAAATTAGATAAATCGGTGACTTACAGAGGAAAGTCGATTGCTCGTTGAAGTCTGCGTGTGAAGTCTTCTTATGAAGTCTATACAGACATTACTGAAGAAGTATGTAACCCTTAAAACAAACACTTAATTTTTTTTTTTTTTAAGTCACGCCCTTGAGATAAGATACGTCCGTCTCTTCAGTTTCCCATCTATTAATCTTTTCAGTTTCCCTAGTAATCATTCCAACTCTTCAATGCTGATGCCAACTCTTCAATGCTTTTATCTCAGAAACACAAAACTCACAACAAGAAAAACAAAAACCCGATGGATGCTTACAACCTTCTAGCCGAAGCAAATGAAAGAGACAATGGCTGCAAAACAGATTGGTGTTTTAAAAGTCAAGATTCTCCGCGCCTACTCTTACTCCGTTCTCAATGTAGGTCCCTACTGGTCCTACGTATTAGTAGATGAAGCGGTAAGAGATATTCACTTACATGCAGACATGCAATCACATGGATCTGACAATACAATACTTTGGTGATGCTTCTTTTATGCAGGGAACTAAGATGGAGTTGATGATTACTCCAGAACATGTGCCAGCGTTCTCTGGATTGGAGAAGTATGAAGAGCACTGGATTGAAATACAGAATGTAGCAGTACAGCCAGGATTCGCAGCATTCCGTGCAACAAACTCTCTTTTCAAACTTACAATCCAGTCTACCAAGTATACAATAAAGACTGGAATCATAAAAATCGATCCTTTGAACGACGAGCACTACTTGGATTTTTAAGTTTCACCCAAATACGTGACATCAAAACCAAAACGAACGTTGCTATAGGTATGCATGCAAATTTCTTAACCCATTATTTATATGCATGTAACTTTATTTAACTAAAGAGAACACTTATGATGTAGATACTATGGGCATGCTCTGCAACACATGCCTTCAAGAGAGTCCACTTGCGTACATTTTCAAAGAGTGTGTTTCACATCAAAGATGCTTATGTCACAGTAACAAGAGCTCACAAAAAACACAAACATAATAATACCATGTCGACTCACCGTATTGTAATTTACAACCACCTTTTATTAATCATAATAGGGACAATATGTTAAAGTGTATGGAACCGGTGAACACGCTTATAACTTCTGGAATGGCTTTAGGAACAGGAGGGGGTGGAGCGGGATGGTGCTTAAATTATGGAGGATAAATCAGTTCGCGCGTAAGTATGTTATTGCTACAGTTTAACATATCGTAATTGAGCTAGACAATACAAATCTAATTCCCACAGGTGGTGATGATGACACTTGGCTGGAACTGAAGAAGGCTTATCGGACATTTTGTTCGACCCAGCGATGGAAGAGGTGAAGATTTGAGAGACGACTTCTTGATGTTTGATATGATAGCAAGATACAGGGCAGTTGTCCCTAAATAGGCTCAGTTTATTCTATCTAAATCTCTGTTTAAGAACATAAGTTTATTTATAATATATTACACTTGTTTTGGATTTATTTGAATTTCATACGATAACAAAATCTTACAGACTTCACATGCGAAGTCTGCCGTAAGACTTCACCCGAAACTCGAGAAGTCTGTAAGCCCTAAACTCTAAATTTCGAACGTTTAATTCACTCTTTGTTAACAAAATACGAACATTTGACATCAAAATAGTATAATATGTTCAAAATCTAACAACTATACGAAGGATCGCCATTTTATATCAAAAACATATCAATCTAAGTCTAACCCTAAAGATATATGCATGGATTCTTACACATTGGCAACCTCTAACCTATATGCCTCACATGGTTTACATCAAATGGCTCAGTTTATGAATTTTTTTTTTAAACCTATTCGATCTGATTTAAAATAATTTATCTTTCAAAAATTTTGATTGAAATAATTTTTATCATTTTTTTTTTTAAAATTCCACATTTAATTACGTTTCCAGACTTCATGGTCGAAGTCTGAACCATAATTAAACCATAGATTTAAATTATGAAAATAATAAAAAATAATCTCAATGCAATTTCTTCTTAAGAAAATAAGATTATCCCAAATATGAACTTTAATAATTAAAATTTCAGAAACTTTCATAAAATTAACGTTGATTATGTTCTATGCAAATGATTATACCACTTCCTATAGAGGAAGTCTGTGCTGGAAATCCACTGGAGAAGTCTCTAACTAGGTGTTCTGTATTAATACGAAGTCTCTTAGTGAAGTCTACTCGTGAAGTCTACTTTTGGAAGTCTCTTGGTGTTCTCGCTGTTCTGAGACCAGTTCTTTTTGTATTTTTGCAGTTTTCGAACTTTGTATTTGATTTACAAATCAAGATTCCAATAATAATTAACATAATAAGAGAAATTAAAGATAATTAACTAATAAGAAATCAAAGGTTCCAATAGATAATTAACATAATAAGAGAAATTTAATATAATTAACATACAGAGGAACTCTGTGCTGGAAGTCTACTGGAGAAGTCTCTAACTGGGTGTTCTGTATGAATACGAAGTCTCTTGGTATATACTACTGCGTGAAGTCTACTTTTAGAAGTCAAAGGTTCCGATAGATAATTAACATAATAAGAAATTAAAGATAATCACCATAATAAGAAATCAAAGGTTCGATATGTTTTGTTGTCTAATATGAAGAAGAAGAGCCGATGAAGATGAAAAAAAAGAATCAGATGAAACTCACACTTACTAACCCAGACCCTGACATGTCAATGCCAAATTTTGTCGACCTGGTGAAGTACTCCTTCACCAGGTCGACAAAATTTTGCATTGGCATCTCTGGGTCTGGATTAGTAAGTGTGAGTTTCATCTGATTCTTCTTCTTCATCTTCATCGGGATCTTCATCTTCATCATTCGCTCTTTCGACAAATCCGCGTACTCTCTTCTTGTCTTCGAAAACAATCTCACCATCTCTACTTTCCAGGATCTCTCCTCTAGAATTAGTTATTCTTTTCTTGAACAACCGCGATAATGGTACGTACAAGTCATCATTAGTATCACCATCTTCTTCTTCATCCTCACTCTTCACATTAACAACGCCCCATTATCCGGTCTCACATTTCTTCTCTTTCATTGATTCTTCTTCTTCATCTTCATCGGGATCTTAATCTTCAATCTGGATCTTCATCTTCATCTCTCATTGTCATCTAGAAGCAATGCTCTCTTCACCGACCGCCTGCTACTCATCTGATATGCGAAGACGGAAACAGAATTGATTTGAAGATATGAATAGACGGTTGCGATTCCCAGATCTGGGAATCAAATAAAAGATGGGATTAGAGTTTTCCAGCGAGAGAGGAGAAAGAGAGAAAGAATATCGATAACTTACGGCGAAAGAGGAGAAAGAGTGGTCGGCGTTTAGAGATTTCCGGCGACGTTTGGTGATTCGAAGTCGAAGAAGAAAAAGAGCGATGGAAATTTTTAAATTTTTTACCCAGATTAACTATTGCAATTTCAGTTTATCTTGTTTAGTAAATGTAAATTTTCCCCCCAAATTTTCCCCCCAAATTTTTTGCGAAAGATTTCAAAATTTTGGATTCATTTGGAATTTCATCAGACTTCTACAAAGAAGTCTACGATAACAAAATCTTACAGACTTCACATGCGAAGTCTGCCGTGAGACTTCACCCGAAACTCGAGAAGTCTGTAAGCCCTAAACTCTAAATTTGAACGTTTAATTCACTCTTTGTTAACAAATACTAACATTTGACATCAAAATAGTATAATATGTTCAAAATCTAACAACTATACGAAGGATCGCCATTTTATATCAAAAACATATCAATCTAAGTCTAACCCTAAAGATATATGCATGGATTCTTACCCATTGTAACCTCTAACCTATATGCCTCACATGGTTTACATCAAATGGCTCAGTTTTATGAATTTTTTATTTAAACCTATTCTATCTGATTTAAAATAATTTATCTTTCAAAAATTTTGATCGAAATATTTTTTTTCATTTTTTAATTAAAATTTCACATTCAATTACGGTTCAGACTCATGGTCGAAGTCTGCGACTATTTATGGTATTTTAGAACATAATCAACCTTACATGCTTAAAATTTATAAAAGTTTCGGAAATTTTAATTTATAAAGTTCATATTTTAGATAATCTTATTTTCTTTAGAAAAAATTTCTTTGAAAATATTTTTTATTATTTTCCTAATTTAAATCTAAGGTTTAATTACGGTTCAGACTTCATGGATGTCATGAACGAAGTCTACTGTGAGACTTCGTTCAAGAAGTTGACGAAGTCTACTGTGAGACTTCGTTCAAGAACTCTACGAAGTCTACTGTGAGACTTCGTTCAAGAAGTCTACTTCGCGCGGAGGTTAGAACTGTAATTGCGGTTTCTGTTTTTTTGTTTGCAAATAAGGGGGTTAATGTAATTTCCATACCTCAAAGGTTTAGTTTTGGCGTTTGCATTTGTTTCAATTTGGGGTCTAGTTTTGCATTCAAACTCAATTTGGGGTATAGTTTTAGCAATTCCGCCTTTAAAAAATCGGATTAACTAAGAAGAAAGGAGTAAATTAAAAATAATGTAACAAATAATTTGATTGCCTCACGTGCGTAGTCGGTCTTTTGGGATTTGTACATCACATCCATGAGGAAACGTACGCATATAAAGTCGGGTTACTGTGATTTCTGCCTTCATTGACCATCTGCAAATCATATGTATGCAAGATAACGACTTTAATTGTAGTAAAAATAAATTAAATTAATAAAATAAACATAATACCTAATAAAATGGTGGATAAAAATGGTCATTAGCAACTTAGCAAAGTAAGCCCCAACACAAAGTCTAGAACCAACACTAAAGGGAACATAATTCTTGGATACTATCGCATTCAAGTCTTTTTCCTATTAATAACATTTAATATATGTTAAAAAAATTCCAACGCCATGGTTTAAATACTAAGGGATCCACATATAATTTTGGATTGAAATGGACGCTAGGATAGCCCATGAAGTTCTAATTGCAATAGTATAATCACCGGTTTGGCTGTCAAGATCAGTTTTTTCTAAGCATGTAAAAAAAATTATATATGCTTTCTTATTCCTTTAAATTGTGTACTTCATTTATATATATACACTCAAACGTAAAATCCTAACATAATATACGCGAGCCCAACCAGAATAGTAATATGGCCCAATACTCCCCCTCAAGTTGGAGCATGGAGGTTAACAATGTTCAACTTGGACACTAAACGTTCAAAAGACTGTCAATCCAGCGGTTTGGTGAACTTATCATCGGTTCCAACATGAATTTTTGGCCATCCATAACAGCATCACGAACCACATAACAATGAGCCTCAATGTGCTTCGTCTGTTCATGAAAAACCAGATTTGCTGCTATATGAATCACAAAACAGACGGACTGGTTCATATTGAGGAAAACCCATATCCTTGTGTAGTTGGCGCATCCACATAATCTCATCAAGAGAATTATGCATTGAACGATATTCTGCTTCTGTGGAAGAACGAGAAATTGTCCCATGTTTGCGAGCTTTCCAGGATATAGACGAGCCTCCGAGGAATGTCACATAAGCACTCAATGATCTTCTTGTCAAAAGACAATATGATTAAGCGTCATATCAGAAGCAGTATACAGAATAACTTGACCAGCCGTTTGTTTGAGATATCGAACAACGCGTAAATCAACCTCCCAATGAGCTATTCGCAGTGTTTGCATAAACTGAGATAATATATGCATCGAATACACCAGATCAGGCCGTATAATGAATAGATAAATAAGCCAGTTAATAAGTCGCTGATATTGGGAAGGATCAGCCAAAAAGGGACTTGTATCCGAATCAAGGTTGTGTTTTTGCTCCATAGGAAAACGAATTGGTTGCGATCCAAGGAAACGCGTGTCTGAAATTATATCAAGCGCATACTTTATTTGTTACAAGTGAAATGCCCTTTGCATTACGAGCCATCTCCAAACCAAGAAAATATTTTCATTTTCCAAGGTCTTTTATCATAAAACAACGACCCAAATACTCTTTAAATTTGGACAATGCATATGAATTATTCCAATAAATGAGCAAATCATCGACATAGATCAGAATTTTGATATCAACACCAACACATGAATAAGTGAATAATGAATAGTCGGAATAAGACTAAGTATAACCAACAACGCGGTGCTTGTTTAAGACCATAAAGTAGCTTCTTCAAACGACACACTTTATTAGGATATGTGTGACAGATGCCCAAAAGAAGCTTCATATACACTTCTTCCTCATGATCCCCAAAAAGAAAAATGTTATGCACATCCATCAGTTGATCCTTAGGATGTTGACCAACACCCAAAACTAGTTTGGCAACTATGCCAACATGAGGAATTGGATTCGTTTCAACAACACGATACTCCGTTTCAACTGCATTAGGAGTCGCAAAATAGTTGATAAATGGTGGATTACGACTAAATAGCAACTAAATCATGTAGTTGTAAAAACTAGTTGCTAAAGTGCATAGTCGTAAATTAGTCGTCAATTGGCGACTAATTTACGAGTAAACAACATGAATAGTTGGTGGTCGTGTAAGAGTCGTAGCGAATATAGACTAGGTCTAGATGCAGTCGGATAGTGTTAGTCACTATATAGTCATAAGTTTTAGTGACTATTTACATACTATTTTATGACTCATTAAACGACTATTTGGCGACTAATAGAACATCAAGCTTCGATCATGTAAAGATTTTACGACTACTTGGCAATTCTTATGTGACTGTTTGGCGACTAAATAGGCTAATGTTTATTGACTATATTTGTTGTCAAAATAAGAATTTTGTATGTGACTGATTGGAACTGGTAATCAATTTGATGGTAACAAGAAAAATTAAATAACATTTGATTCAAAATATTCATTAGTTTATTTACAAATGCAAACTCTAACACTCAGGAGTTGCCAAAACATACAAAAAAACAAAAAGTTCATGCATGAGAGTGAGAAGCTTGGTGATTACTCGAGTAATTAACCCGAAATACTTAAACTGCAAGGGCACGGTGAAGTGCGCAGCAGTATGTTCGGTGTCGATCTACAAGGATCAATGGTACTATATACACTTGCGAGATTCGTAAATAGCTAAAGCGTAAAAGATGTGTTTTGGTTTTCACGATTGTAAATAAAAATGCAAAGAAATAAACGATGTAAACTAATAGAAAAAATGCAGAGAAAGCGTAGATGTGTTTTGGTTTTCATCAATTGTCTGCAAACTACCGATGCATGGTCAATATCAAATTGTACTCTGCCGTACTTCTTCATACCTGTAGCAACAATACTAAATCCCGGAATCACAAAGAACTTTGAAAATCTATGAACTTAACCTTTTAATATTCATTAAAGTAATTCGTGCACTCTCACAAAGATGTATCAAACATGTTATGGTCTAGATGTTAAGGTTAGTTTTTTTTTTTTTGGTGGCTCAAGTGTTTCGGGTTTCCTGCGAATGCTAATGGATGCAAGTCATTATGCAAAATCACAGTGAGACAGACCAATTGAGAGGTACATACCTTCCCTTTTGCCTAGATTATGAAATCAACTCAAACCCTCATTGAACTGTCAGTTTCCTTGATACTTTTGAAAAATAAAGATAGCAATTCGATTTTTCTGGTTCTTTTCCTTCTCTTTTTCCTATTTTTTTTTTTTTTGGAGTTGGGGGAGTGGAACCGTTTAATTCTCGTCTTATATAAGCTGCATCAAAAAGTAACTTAGTCATACATTCTCAGTTTATTCCCATAGATATCACCATCAATAACAACTACTAAATCAACTTACAAATTTATCTATACAAACTACACAACTTAATCATAACGAAAGAAAAGCTATGTCTGTCTGTATACTCCGTAGTTTCTGCACATGATTGCACATAATGATAATGACATAAAGATGCATGGGGTTTGAAACATGGGTAAGGACACGGCAGGGTGAGGTACTAGACTAAAGGTGAGTCTTGCTATTCAGAGTTTACATAAAGAGATATAAATGATGCAAAGAAAACTCTGAATATTTAATCCATTACATGATTATCAAGTCCCTAAGTGAGATATAATAAGTCCAGTTTAAATTCTAATAAGCAAGGTTAAGCTCACATCATCTAAATTTTAAGTGATAGGGATTACCGTATTGTGATAGAGGCATGAATTTTCCAGCATTTCCAGGTCATCCATTAAACAATGCAGAAGCAATCATAAGACAATGATAAAAGGCAAGGTGCAGTTCCCTGAGAAAAGTTCATTGTTTTCGACAAATTTTTGACTCAATAAAACTGACACGGTTTTGACTCGATAAACATTAGAATAATGACATAAGAAAAAACATACGAAAGATAACTTCAGTAGATGAGTGACATCCTCCCCCAGACTTGCTTCACACCGTCTCGGTGTGAAAACAAACATAGAGAGAATGCCACTGATACATATGAAAGAAAACGAAAAAGAAGAAAATAAACCAAGGGACAATACGGGGGACCAGGAGAGATTACTAGTACTCAGTGATAATTAGGAGTACTCTCGCTCGTGTTGTGGCTGTGTTCGGGACGATGTTTCCTGCTCCTACCGGCGAGAAGGATCGATCGATCTAAGATACACAAACCAGTCCGGCAAGAATGATCGATTGATCGGGAAGTCCCAAACATGTCCGGCAAGAATGATCGATCAATCGGGAGGGGATCAATCGATTGGGGAGTCGAAAACCTTTCCAGCAAGAATGATCGATCGCTCTGCTGGGGATCAATCGATTGGGGAGTTCTAAACCTGTCCAGCAAGAATGATCGATCGTTCTTATTAAAGGATCAATCGATATGTCATGTTTAGGTTCCACTATCTGTACACACGAACACACGGGTAAATCTTACTAAAATTGATCAGTCTGATAGCCAGACAAATCGTTCAAAAATCAAACAGCCAAAGAAAAAAATCTAAATAGGAAATATGTACAAGGTACCTAGTGAGTTGCCTCCCACCAAGCGCTTGTTTTAGGTCGTTAGCTTGACCGTATTCGCACAGATTAAGAGGCGAGAGCAGAGGAGCTTGCCCCTAAACAAGGTCTACAATTATTAATCTTCAGCTTTACAACTCTACTCATAACCCTTTTCACAGCTTTTTGACATTTTTCTTTAAACTGAAAAGTGAAAATGCTCCTAGCTCTGGAGAAAATTTTCGAGGTTCCCTTACACTCGCCTTAAGCATATACCCTCTTGATTGGAGAATGAGAATCCTTATTCAGGACCTCTTTGACCTCGCTTCATCCAATGCATTTCTTTTCACATATATCACCAAACTCATCATTAGTTTCAATAGAAAATGCATGACCTTCATAGTCTTTCACATGTCAAAATCCAAATCATGGTTTCCAATTTGTAGTTTAATCTTACTGTTCCTCACATCGATCACAGCTCCAACAGTATTTAAGAATGACCAAGGATGAGAAGATCATGTGGTTCTTTATCTAGCTTCAAGACAATGAAATCAGTTGGAATGTAGAAATTTCAAACTCTCACGTGTAAGTCTTCTGCCAAACCAACAGAAAAATGCACAGAGCGATCAGCAAGTACTAATGAGATCCTCACTGGTTTGAAATTGGTGATTTCCAAACGTTCTTACACAGAAAAAGACATCAGACTACAACTAGCTCCCAAGTCACAAAGGCATCTATCAAAGTTGAATCTCTTAATCTGACAAGATAATACAAAACTTCATGGGTCATCTAATTTCTTTGGAATAATGGCTGAAATGGTGGCATTGCATTCAAGATTAGCCACATTTGTCTCTGCTGCCACTTCTACCTTGTCAGGAAGTTTCACCTTGCTCAGTTGTTGTCTCTCAGACTCCTCTAACTGAACATACTATTTCCCATTGGAGATTATCATGACTCCTTCAATGCTCTTCTTGGTAGACAAAATGTCTTTCAAGTGGTTTCTGTAGAATATAATATTTAGGACCAGTTCTAAGAGACAAAGTTTGATGTGCAGTTGTTTCATTATCTCATTAAAGCGTGCATACTCCTTCTCCCTATGAATCCTCAACTGGCGATCTGGAAATGGAAGCTTAGGAATATAGGGTGGTAACTCCACACAAAGTGGTTTATCATCCTTAGCAGCCTTCTCCTCAAAAACGGCATCGAGGGCAACAACTTTAGCTTCTTCATGATGGTTCATATAAGCTTCTTTAGGTTATATCTGAATCATAATTGCATAACAATGCTCCTTAGAGTTGGAGTCTGCTTTTCCTGGAGGGTTACCAACTGGTCTCTTAGAAGTTGAAGAAATTTCAGCTACCTAATTCTCAAGAGTTTTGACATGTGAGAATAACGTTGAAACTTTCCCATTGAGATCATGGTACATGCAATCTACCTTAGCGTTTATGTCAACAGGACACTTTTCTGTCCCTCTAAAAGTTGTTGCATCATATTCTTCAGCTCATTATTCTGAGATGCTGGAATAGATGCGCTCACAGGAGCTTGAGGAGTATGGTAACTTCCTTGGAAGTTTTTATATTGGGGCTTTTGCTGGAAACCCCTTGGTACAAACTGCTTGGGCTGAAACTGTTGACCTTGTGTTCCTGCAAGTGCTGGATAAATCTGATCCTGAGGATTTTCAACGTTAGTGCTTCCACTACAGAAAAAGAGGGTATTAATAGCACTTTAGGATAGCGTTTTACGGGTTATGTTATGGTTCACTTTTGGCTATGAAATAATACAAATGCTATGTTATGTTGAGCGGCAAAATAATTTGGCACGCGCTTAATTTTTAGGTTCATCCAATTATCTGTAATAGCAGTAATTTATTTCTAACGCTATAGTATGCTTTACCGCGAAAATTATTTTAGCACCCGCCTAAGTAAAACAAAAAAACAAAACCCCAATTCTCTTTTTTGCCGGGTTATCAATTAATCAGAGAAACCTATCTCGATCTCCTTCTCGCCGACTCTCACTGTTCCACCATCTCTATCTCGATCTCTCATTCTCAGCCTCCTTCCCGTCAATCTTAATCTCTCTCTTAGCTCTCTCTCTCTCTCAGTTGTCAATCTCTGTCTCGATCTCTGTCTTGTTAGTCGATTGATCTCAGTCTCCTTTCCACACTATCAATCGACTTCTTCATCGATGTAAATCAAATTAGTGTGGTCGAACTAGACATTTAAGGTGAATTTGTGTTTGGGTTTTCGTTATATCCACAAAATTTAACTTTAATTTTGCATCTTGGGTATTAATCGGTCAGTTTTTTTCTTTTTTGCAGGTAGAACTCGTGAAACTTGTAGCTGTTAAAGGTATTGGATTTTCAATTAGGGATTTCGATTCTAATTCTAATTTATGTTTTGCATGGTTAATTGATTTTAATTAATTGATCTCTATTTGAATGTTCTTGCAGTTGAGCTTGGTTAATTTACTCACTAATAGGTATGTGAGATTTTGATTAATTGAAAAATGTTTTGGTAGTTATCGGACAAACACTTATAGTATTTTGTCGGATTTGTTTTGCAGATAGTCTTCAAATCTTCAAGTTTATTATTGTCCTTGCTGACTGTTTTAACATTGTAAGCTTTTGTTTTCTAACTCTTTGGATCTCCTAACTTTCTTTCAAGTACTGCGTTGACGTGAGTGAATATAATGTCATAGTTTTTTGAGTACTGTCTGATTCCTTTCATCTTATTATCACAAATTGTGTAATTGGTGGTGGAGCTGTTGTCGTATTTGTGATATGGACAAGGCATGGGTTTGGCTACCAAGGTATCAATCTGGTTGATATATATATGAACTTTGTAATTTCATTCATTGATTGATTACAATTGTCAATCTGAATTACATTAAGATATTAACTTTGTATTGTCTGATTTAAACATATAGGGCTAGCCTTGAGTATGAGGAAGGAGCTATACATTTTGTGGCTGAATCAACAAGGAGGTTGGGTAATCCGGGTTATGCAATTGGGTGCGGAGATAAAGTTTACTATGCGATGAAGAAGTTTTTGAAGGTTTTTGGGTTGTGGATATGATATGCATTCAAATGCTATGGCAAGAATGAATTGTATCCTCTTCGGAAACAATTGATAAGATGGAAAGTTGTCCGTAGATGCAGTGCTGTCAAGATGAGGAAATGGACAACACAGTGGTGAAGAAAGAGAAGGGGATTTCCAGCCAAGGGTCCTTAGGTATTTTCCGATAAGGACAGATTCAGAGAGGATGTTTAGATCAAAACGGCTGGCTGAGGAATTGTGTTGGCATTCCACAAATAAGAGTGAAGATGGTACAATGCGGACACCCTGTTGATTCTTTATTCTTGGCTCAGGTGAAGTGAAAAATGGCCAGACTTTGCTGGCTGAAACAATAAACCTTCGACTCGGTCTTTCTACTGATGGGATGAATCCTTTCTCCATTCAGAACACCAAGTATAGTACGTGGCCAGTGTTGTTAGTGAATCTACAACATGGCACCTACTATGTGTATGAAGACTGAGAAATATCAGTTGACTTTGTTAATCCCTGGTCCAACAGCTCCGAGTAATAACATTGATGTTTTCTAGCACCATTGATAGATGATTTTATGGATTTGTGGAACGAGGGTATGTGAGGGTCTACGATTCATTTCTGAAAGAGAACTTCACACTTAGAGCTTTTGTTGTTTGTGGATGTATCAGTGACTATCCAGCCTTAGGGACATTGTCTGGGTGTGTAAAGTGAAGGGAAGCAAGCGTGTAATGTATGTGGAAAGGACACGCCCTGTAGGTGGTTAAAGTTAGTTGAAAGTATGGTGTATTTGGGCAATAGGAAGCGACTAAACCTGGGACATCCTTACAGACGCAGAAAAGGATTGTTTGACAACACTCGTCGAGGAAGGGACTGCAAATAGGATTCAAACTGGTTTCGAAATATTTGAGTACTGAAGGAACTTTAGGAATGATTCTGGAAAAACCATTAGATAGGTAATAAGAAGAAAGAGAACCGATTTGTTAGAAATGAAGTGATTCCAGAAGAAGAGTATGAAGAAACATACAGATCAGTGGAGGTGGAAGGAAAACGGGTCAATATTCTTTGATTTACCTTACTGGAAGGTAATAGATTCTCATCATTAATTTTAGTAAACTGAATTAACATCTTTCATATATTGTTTGGTCTGATCTTTAGTTGCTTTAACATGTGTTAGGATTTACCGGTGTGTCACAATATTGATGTGATGCATGTGGAAAAGAACTTATCAGATGTTATATTGTCTACATTGATGCAAAGTTGTAAGTCCAAAGATGGCTTGAAAGCAAGAAAAGCTTGGAAGATATTGGAATTCGAAGACACTTACACGCAGAGCAAGAGGAAGAGAACGTATTTGCCTCCAGCGGCTTACTGGCTGTCCAAGGAAGAGAAAAAGAGATTTTGTCAGAGGTTGGCTAAGTTTAGAGGTCCTGATGGCTATTGCGGGAATATTGCCAACTGTGTATCAGTCAATCCTCCTATGATTGGTAATTTGAAGTCGCATGATCATCATGTTCTAGTTCAGAATTTATTACATGTTGCGTTAAGAGACTTACTGCCAAGAGGACCTAGAATTGCGGTGTCTCGATTATGCAACTACTTCAACAGATTGTGCCAGCGTGTCATTGACCCAGAAAAGCTGATATCCTTGGAGTCTGAGATTGTGGAGACGATGTGCCAACTAGAGAGGTTCTTTCCTCCATCACTTTTTGATATCATGTTTCACCTCCTATACATTTAGCAAGGGAGCAGGTTTGGGAGGGCCAGTTCACTTTCGCTGGATGTATCCGTTCGAGAGGTTTGCACTAGTTTGTTTCTTTATTTGATGTGTTTTACCTCATATAGTGTTTGTAATTATTGTTGATTCAGTTACAGGTACATGAAGACACTCAAGGCATATGTTTAAAAATTACGCAAAGGCCAGAAGCGTGTATGGCTAAAGGATATTTGGCTGGAGAATGCATTGCGTTCTGCTTAGAGTTTCTACAAAAATATGTACCATTTGAAGACATTGTTAACCGGAACGAGATGTTGAGGCAGAAGGAATTGTTGTTGAAGGTCGGCCACTGCAGAAGGGTATAGAGGTTACTCTTTCGGATAAAGAGCGAGACATAGCACATAGATATGTATTGATGAACATGCAGTTATGGATCCCTATATAGAGTAAGTTTAATCACCTTTTCTCAATTCTCCTTAACATTTAGAATTATGACTTATTCCTGCTTTACTTTTAAAAAAAACAGGATGCATTTAGAAGAATTGCAAGCACAGGATGTTCGATGCGCTAGAAATGAAACTGTGTTGTGGACAAATCCACACAGAACGGTTTGCTGAATGGATAAAGAAAAATGTTTAATCTTGACTTTCACTTTCTTAAATGTATTTAATTTCACTCACTAACACTGTTATTTTGACATTAGATTCCTTCTAATTCAGTGGATCATTCGACGAAGCTGAGGTGTTGGCATTTGGACCTAGGCATACTGCAGAAACTCATAAAGGATTTGTTATTAACGGGCATCGCTTTCACACAGATGACGTTAAGCGGAAGACGCAAAATAGTGGAGTCACTTACGAGGCTTTCAGCATGTGCAGATCATCTGCAAGAGATACAAGGCAAATGGCTGATATAGTTACATATTATGGTGTGATCAAAGAGATCATACTTCTAGATTACCACATGTTCAAAGCTCCATTATTCAGATGTAATTGGGCCAATAGAGGTATGGAGTGAAGGAAGAAGATGTTTCACACTTGTGAACCTTCATATGAACCAAGCGGCATATGTCCGAGATCCAATACATACTCCATCAGAAGCAAAACAAGTTTTTTATTCGAGAGAGGAGGATCCTCACCATGGTATGTTTGTAATGAGGGCACCTCCTAGAGGATATCACGAGTTGGAGACAGAGAGGAGTTTGTTGGTGCACCATTATTAGTCCAGCTAGCTGATGACTTGGGGAATCAATATCTTCTGATGACGAGAGTTTTTATGTTAAGATGATTGTGAAGGAGTCATTGTGGCAGAATAATAGTTTTTACAAGAATGATGTGGTTTTCACTATACTTTTTGTTTCATGTTCCAGGATTAAATATGGTGAAGACAAGAGGTGGATTAGTAGGTAGAGTTACGCGTCAGCAAAGCTTGGCTCAGAGTCGCTTGAAGACCAAAGTTACTACCAAACAGAAGAACGCAAAGTCCCCCAAAAAGAAGAAGTCAAAAAGGTTGGCTACCAATGGTGACTTAGAAAACTTACTAAATCTGAAAACTTACAAGAAGTTCAGGAAGTGGTGACTTAGAAGAACTTATAAATCTGACAACTTACAAAGAAGTTCAGGAAGATGGTGACTTAGAAGGACTTACTAATATCTAACAACTTAACCAGAAGTTCAGGAAGATTGTGACTTAGAAGGAATCAAGAAGATGATGGCTATAGAAGTAGTTCAGAAAGAGGGTGTTGCTGCAGAAGATGTTGCTTCTGAAGATGTTCCTGTTGAAGATGTTCCTGCTGAATCACAACCTGCTGAAAAGAAGTGGCTGCTAATTGGTTGGTGATGACCAACCTGTTGACCTTTTGAGAGCCTTCTGATCAAGTAGAAGGTCAAAGAAACTCTGAGCCAATGACGATGGCCAAACACAGCAGTCAACCACAACAAGCAAGAAAAAGAGAGGACCAACTAAGTTGCGTAAAATGGCAAAAGACCCTGACTCCAAGTAGAAGTAGAATTACACCGATTGGTGAACATGCTGGAGATGGATCAATAAAATTGTCGTCATTTCTTGGTGTTGTTGTGAGGGAGCATGTTCCGGTACTACTTGATGATTGGAGGAATCTTGATGAGAAGACAGAGGACGCAATGTGGGAGGAAATTGTGGTATGTACAAATTAATCTTGAAGGCTACAATAGTTTTAAGTGTTGATGTTTAACTGTTGCAAATAATGAATGCAGGGAGGTTTGAAATGAAAAATCTGCCTGGAAAAGCAGCTGTTTTGATGCAGATGGGTTGTTTGTGGAGGCTTTGGAATCAAGATTCTTAGAGCCGTTAAAGCTACAAAGAGTAATGCAGAGAGAGCTAAGTTAAAAACCAAGCAAATCCCATCTATTGCAGTATTGAACAGTTGGGTGAGGAGCAAGACTAGCACAACTTTTCAGGTTATAATAAGTTAATTTTCTTAATATGTTGTTCAATATATATTTTCCTTGTATGTAACTAATGCCATTTACTCGATTAATTTGTAGCTGAAAAGTGACAAATTCAGGGAACTGAGAAGGCTCAGATTCCCACAAAACCAAGCCGCAAAGGAATGTTTCGCTTAGCTTGTGAAATGGTATGTCTCTAATTTTCTGTAGTGTATACGTAAATATAAGATGAGTTCACCTAATGCTTGATACATTATTTGTAGAAAAAAAAGAGTTCAGACCCTAAAAAAAGTCACTAGGAGTAAGGTGTGGATAAAAGGACACACTCATGCAGATGGACACCTGTGAGGCCTGAATTTGCTGAAACTATAGTAAGAATTCTCTGAATCATCATCAGCTGGAATGACTTTTATATTAGACACTCTGTCTAAGACAGCTTATGTTCTCCTATTTGTGTCAGTCACAAATACAATCAATTGATAGCCAAATGGAGTCCACAACCAGTTATTATAATAATATAAGAGAAGATGCTGTCAGTCAAGTGTTGGGAACAGACAAACTGGCGAGTGAGAGGATGGGCAAGAGGGTCACTACAACGAAGCTAGCATTGCTACAGGCTAGAGACTCGCATGTGGAGAAGCTTGAAGCTACACAAGCTGAATTGCAAAGCCAGATAGAAAACTTGAAGAATATTGTCAATGGCTTAGCTGCAAAAAAGGTAAGTCATTCCTACTTCCCATTATGATTGATGCACCGAGTAAGTGTTTACTAATTACTTTTGTATTCTCAGAATAATTGTGATGATGTGGGTTCTCAGTCAGAGGTTAGTGAGGTTAGCAGAGGAGTTAGGTGTAAGCTTCTAGATTGGTATGCAGATGAAGATGTTATTGTCGGGGAGGAGAATTCTGTTCTGCTTGAGGGTACATACACGATTGTGGGAAGGAAATTGTCCTGATGCGGCAGCTGTTCTTGTGACGACTGCATTAAACCCAGAATTCACTGTTCTAGGCCTACAGCTGATATTTATTCTCTCAGGAAGCTGTTGGGAAAAAATATCCTTGGCCATCTGATAGAATTAGTTTGGACTCACCTACTGCCTCGCAAAATACAACTGGATCACAGGCAAGTTTTATTACCCTTTTTATTGTAACTTTTCAATGTAAGTTAGTAAATTATAAATACAAAACTTTGTAGGCATGTAGTGAGAGGTACTTAATATATCACTGGAATTTGACTGATGTCATTGGAGAGGGTGTAATATTTCAACTGACCAATTTGACGTTTTGATGGTCTTCGTTTGGGTCCACATGCTGCAATAATGAGGGTGACGAAAGTGATAAACCTGACTCTTTTATGTGGAGACCAGTTGGAGTAATGAAAGTGATGGTGATACACTTAATGAAAAGATCCCATGGTTGATTAGTAAGATTAAAAAGGTTGAGGTCTCTGAATCAGAGAGGAACCAGTGAGAAGATCAACTGAACGGGATGAGTCAGTGTCAGATCAACACCGGTAAATTTTCCTACTGTTTTGTGCATCTATCAAATATTATGAAATTTTGAGGAATGTCTCACTTGGGAACCTTCATTTTTTGTGTTAAGTGCAAGTAACAGCACATACTAGCAAATCTGCAAAGAAGAAGTGCATCTTGTTAGATTGCAAAAACTCAGGAAAAGTAGTCGGCAGAAGCCGAATATGTTCAACTAATGCAACAGATGTTGTTCATTTTTCCCCTTGGTGACAATGCGAGCAAGGTCTGGGTAGAAATTTCAAAGATTGATGATGCACTGTGTGGAGACAAAAATTCAGAAATCAAGTACATTTCCGATGCAGTAGGCAGTATGATGGCTTGCCTAATGATAAACTTGTGGTTCTCTAAAAATAATTTAAATCATGTTGCTGTGATTTGTTTTTTTTTAAGTACTACTTGAATCAGTGTTAAAAACATATCAGTTTCCTGGTAATTCGATCAATAATGCGTTTTCTTAATGTGACATTGTTTTACATATTACAATACACAACACAAATTTCGAATTACATAATATCATAGTTATTAAAATTAATTTAAAACAACAATTATAGGAACAAGTTTTAAACATATACTAGAGCAATAATTCGATAAAACAAAAATGTTAAAGTCTCAACATATATACAACAATTCCTCAAAAACAAAAATAATATACAAAAATATAATATAATAGAAAAAAACAAAAATATTATAGTCTCAAACTATAACACATTGCTCAAATGTATTACATAATTCATAATTAATTTTCAAGATTTTTTAGGGAATAGGTTTTAGGGTATATGTTTAGGGTTTGGGGTTTAGGTTAAGGGTTTATAATTGAATTTTTTTTTTTCGTTTTAATTTTTAAAAATTTTGAAAATCCTACAAAAAATTAGATTATGAAAAATAATATTTATAAAATCAGTAATAATAAAAAATTTTATTATTATGCTTAAAACATTTTAAAAGGGCAAAAAAACAAAAAAATTCTCAGAAACCGTGACCCAATGGAAAGAGATCACTAGGATCGGTTACGTGGCACATCTCACACCGTCAGATCATTCCCATCCCTTTATCCCGAGAAACCTTCTTCTTAATTAGTCAGGGAGGGGGACACACACTCATTCTCTCCCATCCTTCTTCCCTCGCATCTCTCCCATTTTCCTTTTAACCTGTCAACAAAACTTTTCATTTCTCCCATCCTTCTTCAATCGCAGCTGATCTCCCCTAGATTTCCTATTAACAAAGTCAACAATAAAACTTTCCATCGAAGCAACCTGCCTCAACAGCCCGTAACTCTCTGCTAATTTTTGCTTCGGTCTTAGTTAATGTCAAGGTTTCTCCTCCCCTTCTCGTCTCTTGACCTCTGTCGTCTGACAATTAATATAATTTATTTGCTTTCAGCAATCAGATCTGCTTATGTAAAGAGTGTGGATTTGCTAAGGAAAACCCCAACCACTCAAATCTGCTCGATACTCTTCTGCAAATCGTACAAGTGACTTTTATTGTTCTTTCCAATAGATGTTTGGGAATCGCAAATCGTAATATGCTCTCGGCAATCTGAATTTAGTGCGGTATTGTCTACAAACTTGTGTTCGTATGTCTTCGTCTGTTATGTCTACAAACTGTGTTCGTATTGTCTACAACTTGTGTCTCTTCTATTCTATAGATTGCTGCTGGTATGGTCCAAGATGTGGTTATTTGGAAACAGTTGCTGGTATCGAAGAAGCCTAAAGCCATTGAAGGAGTGGACCTGGATAATTTATAGGATTTAAAGCCAAACAAACAAGAGATGTGTAAACTTTGTAATTAATTATGGATTTGAAATATATATATAGTTATTTCCATATAGTATTATATTTAACTTCAATGTATGTGTATATATAATATATATATATAGTTATTTCCTATCATGCTTTATATTTATTATATGTGTATATATTTATATTATATTTCATAAAAAATAAATATAATTTTGAATCTCACAAAAAACATTAAACCAAAAACAAAACACTAAACCAGACATAATTGAAAATAAAAACCAAACTATCGAAATTAAAATATCCATGATT